>CABFVX010001303.1:130435-157559 GCA_902151425.1 Timema shepardi | reverse complement strand
ATATATATATATATATATATATATATTAAAAATGATCTCATATATATATATATTAAAAATTATCTCATATATATATATATATGAGATAATTTTTTTAAGTGGTTACCCATCTCGGTGGCGTAGCTAGCTAGCCCGCTAATTTAGTGTTGAACTAGATTGAAGAGGATGGAGAGATTGAGGTTCGAATCTCACTCGGGTGAACTGGGGGGGAGGGGGATTTCATAAATGGTTTCCACTCTCCCTCCACGTAAATGTGGGTTCACTTCCTCTAAAATCAACCTTCTCAGTTCCAAGCCCATTAGCGTAATTACAGTGGCCCCGTGGCTTCTTTGGTGCTGACTGACAGCTTTGAAAAGCTACCAGACCAAATTATGTATTCCTACGCTGAACCAAATGATCTGCAAAAACAAGTGTTTATCAGCTGTCGCTTTTGAGAGTCAAAATCTAGGTGTATACCTAAATGTTGACTGCCAGAAGTCAGCTGTGAGCTATCAGTCAGCATCAAAGAAGCCATGGGGCAACTGTAGTACTCAGGTGTATAACCCGAACGGGTAGTAAGACGCGGTGCTAGAATAATATAAATTGGTTGACATAGTGCGTTCTTACTTCAAGCCCAGACACACGTGTAACGTCCTATTCCTTGTCTCCTGGTATCCGCGAGGACTGGAGTTACCGCCGTCTCATGTAGCGCTCCCGTATCGTCGCAAAGGGGCGTGGTGGTAGGGCAAAGTTGGTATCGCCCGAAGGGCTCACTAGGTTCGCTAGTCAGGTTGGTACTGCCGATGCCGTCTCGAGCTCACTCGCTTGTCTCTCTCAAGACACGACGAGGGAGATTCATCAAGGAATAAAGAAGAGGTGGTATCACTTTCGTTGAAATGTAGGCAGGAGTAGGGTTGAAGGGAGAAAAGAGGACATCGCTAACTAAACAGAATAGCGAGACCAGTAATAAAAAAAACAGCACTCTTTGAGCGTACAAAATGAAAGGTACGTTAGCTTCAACCGTTGAATTTTTCCATTTAATAAAAAAAAAGAGAGACTTATGAATGAATTATTTAACCACCTTCCAAGTAGAATAGCATGACAAATAAAACCTGTTTAATAAATTAGTGTTTTATTTTGTTTACTAATTTGATATCCTCAGGTCTATTAACATTAATGACCTCGTATTTTAATAAACTTGGAGCTACTTGAAACTTTCTACATACTTGGATAAATAAAGCCAGCCCGTATCGGTGTGCATGCGGGTTAGAGCGTCAACCTCACCTGGTCTTACATTATGGTGATGGGGAGATTTGAATTCCGGTTTGGTGTACTGAAGAGGTTTTTTCTTTTCGTTTGGGAAAATGTGAGCACAATTCTTATAAAATGTACACGCTTTATACCTACAACATTAGTGAAAATATAAAAAGAGCTTGGATTGGGTAGTGAGACGTTGCACTCGACAAAACAAACTCTATTTCAGATTTTGACTAAAAGAAATTACATACTTTTGTACATGTAACTTATTTACTTAGCAATAATGTTTTTATACCTATTTAACTACTTGAATACTTCCATCAATTTATACAAAAATAAATGCTGGTTCTTATTTTTATACTAGATTTAAGACACAGCTAAATTGATATTTTTTATTTTACTATCTTAGAGATTCGTCACTTAATTTTAAATTAGTTAAAAAATGACACCTGGACATGGGAATAGAATCCGGGACCCTTGACTTTCACGCCAATGCTCTAACACTAAGCTACCCAGGCTTTGTCCAGTGTTCAGTCTCTTTATTAACAGCCACCATCGACTCGGAAGGACTAGTACGTGAAATCTCCCTTAATTCAATTATATATTCAGTATGCGTGTTGATATTAATTATTTTATTATTATTTATGTTTGAACTAATAAGTTTTCTTTATCCCTACCAAAATATCCACTCATTGAATACATTTTACAATATACTCATATTTGAAGTATTGAGCATAACAAACTTTTAATTTGAAAACAATTGAACTGTCATAGCTTAACGATATTTTAATGCGAAAGGACGATTAATTTGTATTTTTTGAACATTTAAGGGTTAAACCTTCTATTCTACTAACGTGCTAAGCGGGTCATATCTATAGCTCAGGCTTCTAGCTATTTAATTTTGTATGAGTTATTAATATTAATAGTAAAATATGATTTTTTGAATGAAATATATAATTCTGTTTTAGACTAGTGTCCTAAGCTAAGAAGAACAATAGATTTTAAAACAAGCCATTCTTACTCTCTTTAAGGATCACTTTACCATTACTTTTTAATATAATTTTTTATTACAAACTCTACTTTGACCACTCGTTCAAACACAAAGCACGAGTTGAAATTATTCTTCCTCCTCTTCGTATAAACAAAATGATGAAAAAAGTGACACGGTAATTGTATGTCAAGTCACAGGCACGTCACATTTGCCCACACAACAAATGAGTTGGTTTCTGACAGAATTCATCCCTTTCTCTTTTAATGGGAAAATAATGCTTTTGTTTGAAAGTTGAATGCTGCCGACATCTTGGAGAAGTGTCCGTCGGTCCTGACAATTCATTTCAAATAAGTTGAGAGGTTTTGTTGTTGGTAAATCTTTATCGTTCAATGGAGACATCTTAAATGTTTATAGATAATTCAAAGCCAAATACGATAAGACCCACATATAAGTAAGAATAGTTTGTTGAAGTGTATTTTGAATGAGGGGAAATAAAACATGATAACTATTTGCGCACAATTACTAGCTAGCTGTTCGGGCAATCAACATATCAATAGGCTTTATAGCCCTTTATAATGCCCCAAGTATGTTCACATCACGTTGGAAATAGTGGAAACAAATCGTAGGATGATGGGAAATGGTTCTTTTACTGATCTTAAGGTTACAGGTGTATGTAACGCAAGAAAATACCAGCGTTTTAGCATTTTTATAGCAAAAATATGATTTGGCCAAAATAAATAGAATATTGCTTCAGTATAAACATATAGTTTAATTTTCTTAATACGGTGATATCAACAGTTGTTGAATATCCATCAAGGATGTTCTGGAATTTAATAACAACTTTTTCTCTTCATTTAAAAAGTTTCTCACCTAATGCCGTTATACTCATGACAAATATTCAACAACTGTTGATATAACCGTGTGAAGGAAATTAAGCTAGGTTTCTACGTGTTTTTTTTTATAAAATCTGATAAAACACTGACATTAACTCACGCCCTTTACACTCTCTCACCTTAAGAATACACTTTTCAGTACCTGGACTCAGACCCAAGCCCTGGAGGGTGTGTGTTTGTATGTTCTAAACATTTATTCATGCAAGAATCTTAATATACAGTACAAGCCCGAGAATTTACGCTAATTGCTTAAGTTTGAGGAAGATAGATTGTTATATAAAGCTTATCGGTATTTATTTTGGAGGAAGAGTGAATATACAGTTAAAAAAACAACTAAACAAAGTAACAATGGCACGCTCGTCAACAGCAAATCAAACTATACAAGACTGACACGTTAGTTAGCCCACTTGTCCACCGATGCGTGTAGTAATACTGGTTTTGTTATAAAGCTTAGGCTAAATAATTGAAGGTCATGCACTTAAGGCCACAAATCGTAAAAAAGTAAAAACGTGAATTATGATGCGATATATGTTCTTTTTCTTTACTTTTTCGTATCAAGAGAAAGTAGTGTAATCGTGAGAAAACTCACTCACGAGACTATGAAATATTGCTGTTATGTTTTATGTTAGCACGAACCCAAAAGGTAGATTTTGCAATTCTGTTGGTCCCCATGTCTGACTGTCCGTCTGTCTGTCCCTGGCCAAGGATCCAAAACTGTTTTATGGATTTTGGGATTTTGTTCAAATTTAATATTTAGATTTTATAGGACCCTACAATTTTTTATTTTTTTTTACCATGGCACTTCAATTAAGAATGGTTTACTGCTGAGTAATTTTTTTTAAATTTTAAATTACTGAAATATTAAAAATAAAAACTTGTTAGCAATTTGATTTGGTTCATGAGAATGTTTGACATGACAAGTAAGCCTGTATACTTTGTTTTGGGTAAAAATTTGAAAATGTGAGATTACTGAAGAGTGATTTTTAAAAACTTGAATTTTCCCCTTATTAACTCAAGCAAATACTTAAAAAAAAACTAATTTGATGGATTTGAATTGCATTAGCTTTGTTTGGCTTTTGACGGGGAGGTGAGGTCGGAATTCAAATCCTGGTAGCATGCCACAGAAGAATATTTTCCACACTATATTTCACCCATGGTTTTCAATATTGCGGGCTTATTTCCTTCAGTATACCTTCTTAAGTACTGCCCTTAATTAATAATTACCTTATCTGACAAATATAAAAGCTCCTTGATCTGCTTTCATGTTTTCATACGTCAAGTCATGTGAACTTCTGCTGTCGCTTTTTATATAAAGGTTATTATAAAACCAATAATATAACATTGATATTAAAGTAAAATTTAGCAGTGTTGACTGTAAAAAAACAAGGTGTTTCTATCTTGGCTCTTCTAATGTAAATTTGTCCTTGAAAAAATTAAGTAAAACCTTTACTCGTCATTGTATGTTCTTTTCAGTGAATTCCCTTGGATATTTACAATGCAGAGTACGATACAAGAAATATAGGAATATATTATTATATTCAATCCAGTTTCAAAATGAAACTAGACTTTTGTTTTGTTTACTGCATCACTTTCTCTTTTCTTTTAGAACCATTTTAGTTGAGGAGTATTAAAATCAACTTCATAGCCCCTAGTCCTGGTTATGAACACAGTTGGCCCTTGACTTACACGGATTCATGTTACGCGGACTCGTAGATACGCTATTGCGCTACTTTGAATTACAACTAGCAGACCCGGTGCTGCAGTTAGCTAACGCGCTGGTTTCATGTTGAGCTAAACTGGCGAGGTTGGGGTGATGGAGGTTCGAATCTCACTTGGGTGAACTAGGGGTAGTTTTCCACTCTGCCTTCACGCAAATGTGGGTTCACTTCCTCTACATTCAACCTTATCAATTCCTAACCCATTAGCGTAATTAGTACTTAAGCGTATAGCCCGAACGAGTACTAAGATGTGGTGCTAAAATAAATAAATAACTAGCAACGTCATCTATTGAGCGCAACTTTAAACATAATATATGGCTCTCCTAGTGAGCTGAAGCACTGCTTATTGTGCTATCGCCAATTTGGTAGTTTAATATCATGAGTGAACTTAATTCTCTAATATCTTTACTTTCATAAGCAAAACCTGTTCTTGTCCTTCAACTTGAACATGTTTTTAACTTACGCGCAATTATCTTTCACAAGCTAACCGCGTATGTCGAAGACAAACTGTAACGACACTTTGTGTATCGTACAGGATCCAATCTCCTCCAAAAAGGCTTTGATTTGAATCCCAGTGATTGTCTTGTATTCTTCCCGGGGCGCAAACGTAGGCGTTTATAACAACTACACTGACGCATTAAATAATTTTAAAGACAATTAAAACCACTTGTGAACGCTGTCTCAACGCGACAGGTACCTATCAGGTGTGTGTTGGCGCTAAAATGGTGGCGGTTGAAGAGTGAGTAGAGCCCTTTAGGGCAAACATGATGACGTGGCAGGAGGGAAGAGGGAGTGATCTGATTTGGGTGGCTATACTACGGGCGGACGGACATAGTTACATGGTATGGTCAACAGAACCAATGTACACCCACACACTTCACTCATCTGTCGCGCGCTTTTGCCACAAACTAGTTCCTCTTTGATTATATACTAGATATTTTGAAGTGAATGTTTCACGCTTTAATGGAAATAATGGGCGAGAAAGCTTGGAAGTTCCACATGGAAATTGGGATTGATGGTATTTAACTGAAAGGATGGGGTTTCCAAATTGACCACTGACATAAAGGGTGGTTTATTTTTATACCATATTTTGCCAGCTTGTTTTATATTTAGTGACAATTAAATGTTTGTCTATATATTATGTCTATTTACCATTTAATAAAAGAAAATAACTCGAATGTGTCTATGATGCAGTTTTACGTTTGCATTTATTTAATTTAGCGCCAGCATATGAATTGGATAAACCTTTACATAGAATTACTAGAATCGTATTAATACTACTTTTCCCTTGCTCGATATGGCGTAATCAGTAGAAGAATGGTCGAAAAGGAACATCATTAAACGTAATCTATGGTTAAATATTGAATTTTCACAGTTTGGTGGTATATCGGGTGGATAATCTAGCTTATCGAACAAAATCACATAAATCTCCGTTGAGTTCAATATATTTGCATATCATTAATTCTATCTTCACTGAACAATTTTGCTACAGTAGCCCCATGGCGTCTTTGGTGCTGACTGGCTGCTCACAGCTGACTTCTGACAATAAACATTTAGGTATATACCTAAATTTTTACCGTCAGAAGTGACAGCTGCTAACACATGTTTTTTCAGATCATCTGGTTTAGCGTAGGGATGTGTAATTTGGTCTGGTAACTTTTTAAAGCTGTCAGAGTGCACCAAAGAAGCCATGGGGCTACTGTATGTATGTAGACCCTACTGTATATAATGTTCAAGAAGTTGTTAGACATAATTCCAAAAAGGGGAATACTTGGTGTCCAAAGTCCAAACCGATGTTTAGACTGGTGGAGGATGGCCCCTTGGTCGATGGGTCAGTCAGTCAGAAAACGTTTAGAAAGACCAAGTAGTTAAAGATGAGGGGCGGGGGATTTGGACAGAACTTTATCTCAAATTTCAACCTAATAATACATCTTATTAACATTCCAATGCACTTTATTCAATACATTCAAGGGATAATTTAAATTAATTTAATCGATAGCTATTTACGAATTATTGCAATAGATGCAACGTAATCGGTTGTATTGCTCCATACAGCTGTTCAAAGTTATGTGTGTCGGCCAGGGGTGGACTGGGCAGCTGGGAAATATTCTGGTGCCCCTGCTAAATTTGGTTCACCACAACTACTTGAATTAAAATAAACCCATCCATTTAATTCCAAACGATTCTATTAAATTTTAATCAAAAGTTACAGTGAATAATTCTGAGGGTTCCCATAATATGCCATTTGTGAAAATATACGATGGCATTAAAATAATGCAAAGCCGACCTGTTTGTTTGTTTGTTGTGGTTTAAAAATAATTTATTGAGGTGGGTTGGAAGGGTCCGCAACCAAAAGCCGGTGTTTTTTCCATTTTTACGGCAAAACTTTTTTTTGGACCAAAATAAATAAAATATTGCTCCAGTACAAACATTTAATTTAATTTTTTTCACATAGTGACATCATAATTTCTTAAATATCTGTTAAGGGTGTTATGGAATCTAGTGACATCTTTTTATATTCATTTAAAAAGTTTGTTAAATAATGCCACCATGGTCATGACATATATTCAGGAACTGTTGATATCAACACGTCAATAAAATAAAATTTGATATTTGTACTGGATCAATATTTGATTTATTTCGGAAAAAAAAAGTTTTGCCATATAAACTGCAAAAATACCGGCCTTTTCTCGCGTCTTCCTTCCATCTCACCTTAAACCAAACCTAAGAGTGAATACTGGTAGTTACTTGCTTTGTAATCTACACAAGTAGCGCGTGGAGGATCATTTTACAAACTTAAATCATTTAAAAATTGTCTCCCAGCTTTTATCTAACAGTTTAGAAACTTCTTGTACATGTAAGTAGAAAGTTGGAGTTGATGTTTTGAGTGGACTGAAGAGTGACGTAGTTATTGATAATGAAGCGTGGACTCGGGATTAAATTCAATTTAAATAAAAATATAAATACAAGGCAAGGCATTTCAACTTAGATTTAAATATAGTGTGTGATACTTATTCAAGTATGTTGAGGATCATGCTATCTACAATCTTGGGCTGGTTGGAACCTGCCAGTTCACCCCTTGTATCAGCTGCAGGAGGCTATTTTCATGGTCTGTGGAGTCACAGATCATAGAGAAATAATGTATTCTATAGAATTGCAAGACAACATTGTCAAAGTTGGATGGAAGGAAAAACTATTTAAAGTCTTTATTTTTTCTACATGTTTTTTTCCAAGAAAATAATTTTTATGTCCCAAATGGATGATATATGGCACGTTCAGTTTAATTTTCCACACAAAGTAATCTCAACATTTCTTGAATATTTGCCATGAGTATAGTGACATTAGGACATGACATTTTTAAATGACAAATATTCAAGAACTAACTATTAATATTTCTATTACTAAACATATCTTCTGAGGAAATGTAATGTTAAGAGAAGTTTACTAGCACCTGCGTGTATAGAAAAATGAAAAAATATTTAGTAAAATCCACTTTCATCAAAACCGATTAAAATTTAAGCCCCATCCCCTTCAATCCAGTCTAATACTAGGCCAGGGGTTCTTAACCTTTCCACGAATACATTCAAACCATTGGGTGGTCCAATATGCCCACATACTCCCTTCCCCAGACTCTCGAAATAATCATCACCAACAGACCTATCCCGTACTAGTTGACCTCAAAAGATGCCAATAGCTTGGTTTTATTTTTTATATATGGATATCTAGGAACAGAACGGCTGAAATAAAATCATAAGAATTTTATAATATTTATTTATAGAAAAATGGCAACCAAAAAATTCACAATCTGTATTGATAGCGGTGAAACTATTATAAGCTAGCAGCTTTTTAAAAATAAATAAATTTCAACCCATATAATAGAACATGCAGCCTCCGATGCAGGTGAGCCCAAATGTAATTCTCGACGTGTGTGTGTATGCTCACTTATTAAAGGATGTTACAAGCCCAGATGACTATTAGACATTAGTTGGTAATCATTCCATTGTTTGTTGAGTGTGTGTGTGTGTGTGTGTGTGTGTGAGAGCTTTGACAGATCACGACATCGCTTTCACATCGAACCACACCACCTGCTGTTGAGAATGAGGACAGACATTGTTGGCACTCAGACATACCGGCTGGCTAACCACAGACAACCCTCCCCATTATACTCATCGATTTCTGTTATGAATAGCACTGAACAACCACCCACCCCCACCCTCTCTAGACCAGGTCTGGTTGCGGTTTACCCCTAACACTCCCCTCTCGCAACCAAGTGCCTGTTGAACGTGAGGTTTGCGTCTAGAAACTACCCCTTTTGTTTCGTATAGGTAGACTGCTGGCCTACATACGTGACCGTCCGACTTTGTGGGTCCACTTAGCTTCATAATTAGGTCCATAGCTTTGTTTATAAAAAGCATTTGATTTGAATAAATTACATCTTTAAAGAGAAGTCTGAGTGGCCCTGTCTTAAAAAAAACCAACGGCTATTCAAATAATCTTTCAAATATATTTTATTGACTGCACACATCATGAAAAGTAGATTTATACAAAATACCATAAAAAGGTATTTACCTAAATATATATTGCAACCCAAACGTGCTAATGTTTTATTAGTCTTAAATTTAACTATTCACCTTTTGTCCACCAACCAGTAAAGAACCCGCATTTACGTAGAAGGAGAATGAAAACACATAAGAAAACTACACTCAGTAGACCCAGCAGAAATTGAAAATCCGATCTTCCCGTCATTAGCAGGACAGTTTAACACGAGAGGGACGCCTTAGACCATTCGGCCATTGAAGCAGATAGCCTTTTAATTAAACGAGGACAGATTTAAAGTTTTTATTAATTCTTATATATTCATAACGAACCTTTTTTTTTTAAAAAAGAATACATGAATTATAAAATATTATACAGAACCAGTCTATTCACCTTTTATTAAGTTGGTTCTTCGTGTATTTAGGTCTATTTTAAAGTCAACACCCGCCTCGGTGGCGTAGTTGTCTAACGCGCTTGTCGTGTTGAGCTCGACTGCTGAGGACGGGGAGATCGAGGTTCGGATCTCGGTCGGGTGAGCTGGAGGTGGTTTTTCCTAAATAGTTTTCCACTCTCCCTCCACGCAAATGTGGGTTCACTTCCTCTAATTTAACCTTCCCAATTCCTAATCCATTAGAGTAATTAGTACTTAAAGCGTATAGCCCGAACTGGTAATAAGACGTGGTGCTAAATATTATTATTATTATTATTTTAAAGTCAACTATAGATATGTATCGTACTATTGGTAGGCTACATTTGACAAAAGATGAGAAAACACAATTGACAAAATAGGTCAAAAGGTTTCAGCTTCCCAATCCCTGGTCTGAGACGTCAAGATCGTCAAAAACCCGATTTCTAGTAGTGGGGACGTCAGAGGTTCGAACCTAGCCCAACTGAACTTATGTGTATTTCCCATTCTCTCACCATGCTAATGAACTAACCAAATAACTATGCCTTAGAATGAATCATTAGTGAACACATTGCCATACCTGGGCCTACTAAATAGAATAACCATACATTTTAAGTGATCCATACAAGTTTCAAAATGTCCATTTAATTTTGGGCTCTAAGATAAGTTTGCACCATTTTGGATTCATTTACAACATAATTGTGTACGGAGATGAGGCGTGGATTGTGTTAAAACGAGCATTCTTTTGGTAGATATTATCTATACCTATAAAATAACACACACTAATACCATAGTACTCGTATAATGACATAAATGTTGAATGCCACAATACATGTTTATACTTTTTACGCTATTCTTCCGTTAGTAAAACTTAGTAGAACATGAAGCATGACGGATTTAAAGAGAAAAATACTATAGTGAAACTAATTGGAATACATACATAATAAGTATATATATATATATAATGCATACATATATATATATACATACATATATACATACATACATACCTAGTCCCGCAGTTCCCTACGAGGTAGATGATATACTGTGCATGTAGCTAAAAAAACAACTCCGCACTTAATCCATCCTCACTATATTTATTCACACTTCCCTATTCTTGCAAACTCCCTCCGCTTCAACAACATCCATACACCGAGTCATACACACTTCTTTATTATTAATACTCTTAATGTTTATTAGCTAATCAAGTATTTTTAGTGTAATTAGTGTTAATAATTTGTTTACAAATACAAATCATATCTACCTCATGCTTGAGTTATGTTCACTCTGTTGTTTATAAAATAGCTGTTTGTTGATTGTGATATGAAGTGAAATAGGAAATTTTATCTCAGCAGGTAAACGCGTTACTGACTGAGCTAAGGTCTTGTTTCTTTTGTTTGTTTACTTTAATAGAAAGGAAAGAATTTAACTCTACTATAATACATGGCATTTTACCGGTACGTCTCTGCTCGTTGTCTTTTTTTTTTCCTTTCCTGCTAATTAACTTTGTTCTTCTATTCACCTTCTACCTTTTACATTTTGTTAGAAAGGATTGCTTTTAATATTCAATTCTTCTTTCCGCACGTGAAAAAGAGGGCGAGGGGATAAGGGGGGAGGGAGCGGGGGGTAGGTCTTGTTAAGGCCAAATTAATACGGTTAAAATAAAGGAAGATGTACTGAGAGTCCTTTATAAAGGTGACACTTTCTTCTTTGGTGTTTCAATTAAGTTGAATCTTTCTGATTCTATCGAAAGAAATTCATATTTTAAAATAACTTTTTAAAGATATAAAATAATTACAAACTAAAGAAACAGTGCTCAAATATTGTCTGTCTAATACACAGTACAATTTAGTGTTCTATGGATGCTTTCGGGCTCTAAATTATTATTATTATTATTATTATTAAAGTTATTTATTATCTGGGATAAAGCGTATGTTCTAAAGAAGTAATGAAATGCGTCTTCGCCTATTTTCACAATGAATTTCTATGGGTGAGTGAGAAAGTACCTTCAAGTTTTGCCAGAAGCTTATATCATATCCTGCCTTTCAGGGATTTATTACACACCTCAATTTGTAATAGAGCCGTCGGTTTTACTTGCCCTCCAGAGGAATTTTTACTAGTTTCTTTTTTAATATTTCGGTAAAAATTCGTTAATATCAGTTAATTTGAACCCCCAAACATTGTCTCCTGTGGTGCGTACTTTACCCAAGATCTTTGAGGCTTTTATATTTTAAACATTTTATGTTTTTTGGAGGGTAGCTTACATGTTATTATAACAAAATAGAACGTAATCGTGGGTTTATTTATTTTATATGCTACATTTCTCATCAATACTCCAATTATAATAAATATATGTATAGTCCGGTTGGGTAGTAAGACATGATGATTTTTTTTTTAGATTTGTTGGAAAGGAGTATGAAAGTTAATTAAGAGGGTATGATCTATACTTCTAGTTTTCATAGGAAGCCTGTTATTTAACAGCTTGGAAAGCTGCTAGATCTACTTTCACGTATTCCTACGTCAAATCATGGTATCTGCAGCTATCACTTTTGATAGATATTAACACTGAATATTTACTAAAATGTTATTAATTTTGGCCACAAAAAGAGATATTTGTCTTTTCTAAAACGGTCTCCCCATGCAAATCCGGATGTATATCTACTATTTATATGGAGAGAGAGAGCGTGGGAAAACTACTTAACTGGTAAAATCATTCCCAATGCATCCACCTAGAATTCGAGTCCTTACCCATTCTAGTGGTCAAATGGTCTAATTCACCACACTAGAATTATACTATATTACCGATAATAGGGAGATCGGGATTCAAATCTCAGTCAGGTGTATTGTAGGTGATCTTTTATGAATGTTGTCCCACCTTACTTTTATGCAAATTCAAGTACATTTCCTTAAAATTCCTCCTTCCTCATCCCTAGTACATTATTTTAACATTTGCATACAGCCCGATAGTGTAGTGATATGGCGGGGGGGTAGGGGGGGATCGTTGGTAAAATAATAAGTGTGTTATCCTAGGGTCAGGGTTGGTGAGCCTATGGCCCACGTGCCTAGAGTGGCACGCGAGTGTGTTTACTTAGTACTTGGTATTCGCTGCTATCTTAATCCTAGTATGCATTTGAAAACATCGGTATCACACTTGGAAACTATTTATGTTTATAAAATGACTCCTGCTACTCACAAACATAGGTAAGCATAGGTTTGCAGACATGGGAAACAAAGCTACATTGTTTGTAAACAATTAAATATATGTGCAGCTTGGTAGAAAAAGGGCCAATATCACATTTACATGTTTCTGGGAAAAGACAAATTAAGTCTCTGAAAGGTTTTGAATCTGCATATAGCATACAAATAATTTTTTTTCACGAAGTTTAATTCTTTTATTGTTCTTGGAATCGCATATATTAACTAATTTAAAAACAGATTTCTGTTTTCACTTGTTCTTAAGACTTTCTTTCTTTGGACATTGGCCACCTTGAAAATTTAAAGAGAAGGGAAATAGGCTCCTTTCAACGAAGTGTGTATAGATTAAAACACATGATATAAGCCAATTCCTCACATTTTTTATTTTCATAATATTCTAAAGCCGACTACCGACTGTTATTGTGGTTTTCTAGTAAACATCACGTGACATTGTGTTGCGACAACGGCCAATGTCACACGAAAAAGGGGCATGGAAGTTTAAGAATGTTGTTACTGGGCTAATGTCCACGCATTGGCCCTTTTTGTTTTAATGTACATATCACATTGGCCCCTAGAGAAAGGGCCTTACTTAGAATCTACCACGGGTAGGACATTGGCCATTTTTTATATTATAGAATTCATGATTTTGAGGTGACTGATGGAAATAACTCAAATTCAATGATTTTTGACATTGGCCCTTTTTCTACCAAGCCACAGGTCATTATTTTTCATCACTACTTAACTGATACAACAATTTGTAAACTTCATTTATTTTTTCCCTTTCAGATAAATCTTATATTCTTTAACTGCACACGAAGGGCTTTTACATCTTTTTCAACTTTGTTAGAATTAAATTAAAACTTTTAAACGATTTAATTTAAAAGATTCGTTTATTCACACGATTTTTGTGGTCTTCAGATGTCACATCCCACAAAAGTGTAGTGGTACGAGGTTTTTTAATATCAGTTTTAAACAGTGCTCGAATTGGGAAATTTTAACAACTGGAAAGAGAACAACTAACAACCAATAATTCCTTAATTCATTTTACAGCATGATGCATTGGTAAAACCTATTGCATTGTCTATACACACTTCTATAGGTTGCACTAAGCCATGCCAGTTTAATTGAATTCCAGTAAAATTAATACCATTTTGAAGTTTTACTGTTAATCTAATATATTGTTAATTACAATTAATTAATATTGAGTTATAATGAAACAAAAGTACACTGCCACAGTAAAACGACAGCCAATATTTAACTATGTAGCCAGGTACTAGTATAAAACCATATTCATTAGGCCTATTATTAAAATCATTCATAATTAAGCTCAAAACTAATTATTTTCAGCACAAAAATTAATAATTACTTCTTTTGACATTAAATTATAAATATTACATTGTTGTTAGCATTGCTGTTTCACATCTATCTCATTCTTGTAAAAAATAAGACATTTGAAACATTGAAACATGTGAAGGATACCTATCGTTTGTGGGGAAAGTTCTAGACCGACATTAATTGAATCACAATTATCTTGAATATATTTCCTAAAAATACTTTCATATATTTTATTGCGATAAATCTAACTTGTACGTAAAATAAATCACGTACCACGCACGCAAAAATAATAAAATCTAATTTGTTCTTCTTGTGTATAATATATATTTTTTATTTTAATGATATGCACTGCGTTGATAAAAAAAAAAATTATTGTGAAAGATTCAATACAATATTTATCTGCTCAAGGTTCCCAAAGCTAAAGTTCCTCAGAAAATTATCAACGCACTCTCAGAAAGATTCGACAGCCAAGATAGCTGTTATAAATATTATTTCAGGACAGTACTTACTGCTTTCCTACAGAACATGCGCTAGTACACCATAAGTACTAGTTTTTAATCAAGTACTTCCAAATATACTTCTTTCTGAAGTTAAAGAAAATAATATTTCTTATTGAACAGTGCTAGCTCAAAAAATACAATCCTTGAGCTTTATTTCTAAAGAAGTTGTACCTACAAATTATCTATGCCAAAAGTAGGATTTTTGTTATAATAAAACCCCTTTCAAAATGGACTTCCTACCAAAACCAGAGTATACCTTACCTACGTTATACCTTTTTGTTATATACGTATTTTTATTACCTATTATTCTGTTCTTGGAATTGTTTTTATATTTAATGCTAAGTAGTACTATAACTTTTGTACTTATCTTTTTATTTGAAGTGATTAGCAGCAAACATCCTATATATAATGAATATAGTCAATAGTAAAAGTCAAAATAAAAATATTATTTTTAATTTATTAATGTGTTTGTACGAACTATTTTTATTGGCATTAATATTTGTTCCTTGAAATTGACGATGGAACTATTGTTCTTTTAGTTATTTTTTGACTTGATCAGCTCATTGTTACAATGATATAGCAACGGAAAGAGAAATTTAATAAATAGTTTTGTGTTTAAAATATATTTTCCTCTCACGCTCTTATTTTTCCTTTATATTTCTGATTGTTTTGATTTTTTGTTAACATATAGGCCGACTGTTATACATTATATGCTTGAGATATGTAAATATTCTTACCGACTTTTACTAAAAACAAATATAGCTACCCTAGCCATAACATCATTTAAACTCAGAAATCTTAAGTTAGGTAAACTCTAGTAAATTTCTAAGTGGATATTTAGTGAAAACTCTTATAAAATATCGTTTGTTTGAAAATATATTCACCAAACTCTGATTTATAAAATACACACTGATTCAGACTTGAGATAGATTTAAAACATGTAAACAATTGCTTTATGGAAATGACAGTATTCATTTATAGCGAAATCTTTTTATATACGTTTTTTGTTTCTTTGTGTTTGAGTAGATTCGTGTTAATGTAAAAGTGTTTTGTTTTCGTCGGTGACATTTATTTCACTTCCTATTAATTCTGTTTAGGAGTGGTTTTGTTTTTGCATTCCAGTTAAATGATAATACTTGAATTGAAACGCTATGTAATCTATATATAGTTTTATTTTGGTTAATAAAAGAGTAGTGAATGTATAAAACAATTTGAACTCAATTTAGGAATGACATATATTAAAATGTTTTTACTGTAATTTACAACGGCTATGTAAAAATCAATGACACACAAAAAAAGTAAAATTAATTTTATAAAACTTAGTTTATAATTTAAATAAATGACGCACAGTCATGTGTTTAAAAAGGCTCTACTAACAATTATTGATTAACCTTATTATTTTATTAAAAATAACATATAAAAACACAAATTACAATTTTAATAAAGACCTTGTCCTTAATTTATAAAATAAAAATAATAATTGCTCGTAAATAAATAAGCGCGGCTCAAATGTTTGCACAAAGTAAATCAAAACTTCCTCTCCCAATTTATTTTGTGATTGTTTACCATCCTCATGCTCACACATTCCTCTTTCCTTGCTATGATTTATGATCTTCGCTGGTCATTGCAGTTATGAAGACTATACAATTCCGGTTCACTTAGTCCTTCTTTCTTTCTCCTACGCTTTTGTTTACTTTTCATCCCAATTTTGTTTTCCATTTTGTTCTTTTAATTTTCCTAGCCAATTTATATTTTATTTTAATTTATTTTTTTACTTTATTTTTGTTTTCAACAGGGCGGAGGCAGCTAACTTGGAAGCGACGTTCCGGGAAGTTGCATTTAAAGAAGACTGGTGACTGACTGGTGATCATTTAAATTAAATAAAATAAAAATAAAACATCAACAAAGGCGAGTTAAGTTTTTATTTGGTTTTTCATTAAAAAATAATAACAAATTAATTGCTCTAAATAATAAGGGAAAACATCACACTTCTTTAATTTGCTAAACATTCTTTAAAAATTAAATGGTAGCTACAAAAACCTAATTTTTAAAAAAAATTGTGACATTATTTTTTGTAATATAAAGTATTGTATGTAAGATTTCGTTTCATTTATAATATAAGCTTAAAGTCGTATTTAGCAGATAAGTATTATGAACAAATATAAAGAATAACTAATTATATTGTTCCTTCAAAACGTTTAATAATATAAAACTACTATACTATAAAATTGAATTGTTGTTATCCTTCTAGAAAAATAATAGTATTAAATTATTTTTTGCAAAATGAAATTGTATAAAGCTTGTTTTGACCAAGAGCAGTATTTACCTAGGATCAACAGTGCTGAATGAAGTTATCAGTAAATATTTTACCAAAAAAGGACAGTCATTACAAGATAAAAGAGTTGATTATAAAAATGTAAGTGTATATATTATGTATAAATATGTTTATATGTCTATTATTTCCATTGAGTAAGTGTTTGATTCAGTCTCAACTAATTTGGAATGGACTTAAAGTTTATAATACACGTCAAGGTTGACTTTGAACATTTAACATTAAATATATTTTTAAGCCCGCTTTGAGAGATAATATGGTTTATTTTTTACCTCAAATCAAAATCTGTGATATAGTTTAATATTATTTATTTGTAATAAAACTTTTTCAAAATATCCTTAATTTTGTTTTATCTTTTATATTGTGTTTCCTGATTTTTTTCCCCTACAGAGTAACAATTTGAAAATATTTTATTTGCTGTGCTATGAGATGTACAAATAGAAATAAAGAATCTGTTTAGTTAATAAATTTAACATTTTAAAACATATACATTAATATGTTAAACTAAATTTCAACCATATGAAGGCTTAAATATATGGGGAACAAGAAAATGTGAGACTCTTCTATCTATAGAGGAACCCCTTTGGCATATCTATTTCTAAATACATTTTTATAATGTATTCCTCACCAGTCTCATCAACCAGATAATGCCTTAGATAACCCTCATGAGCGCCATTGCCGTTGTAAATGTTGGTTACTCTTCTACTACGTTAACATTCAAAGCTACTTAGCTTTTAATTTAAATAAGAGCACCTTAAGAAGTTGAATAAAGGGGACCTCAACAGAATTTGACTTATTGGCAAAGTGAATCTACTCTGTGCTGCAAAACAAACCACAGTGTAAGGGACTGGGTTCAAACCCGGACCTTCCTACTCTGTGTCAAGGTCACATTTAGTGTAACATTCACTGGATAGAGATAAACTACTTCAAGAATGGGGTGAGTAGGCCTCAAACTCTAAACCCACACAGATGGAAATATGGCCTAAATATCAAGATCATAATATGTTCTGTTTGGACAGTGATAATGAAGAGGTCAGGGTTTAAATTCCGGCGGGGGTATAAAAGTTGGATTTTCCTTATATTTTTTCTAACTCTCCATCCACACAAATTCCATTACATTTAATATGAATTTTACCTTTTTAATACTAACTAATTTATGTGATAAAATTTCTCTATGGCAGACGGGTAGTAAGACAAGGAGAAATAAAAAACTTTAAAAACACCCAACATACCGTCGAGAATTATAGTGGAATATTGTATAAATTTGTTTCAATGTGATGTAAACTAATTATCACCAACACATAAATTTATGTTCACTACATAACGTCATAGAAGGAAAGGTTGAGGGAAAGAGGATTAAAATACAAGATGACTTAAAAGAAAGAAGAAAATTCTGGAAGCTGAAGGAGGAGGCAAAGGACAGGTCGCATTGGTGGTCCAAGCTCACTGTCGTAAGATAACATCTAATAATAATTATTGATATAACTAAACAACGCTGTCAACAATTATATAAGGCTGAATGGAAACCAATTTTATTTCATTTCATGTTGCAATTTTTTTCTAAATAATCTAAACGGATATTGCCTCCTTCCCATTTGCTAACTAACATAGCTGCATAACACATGTCTTGTAGTACGTAGGTACCTTAAAGCAGACATAGTAACTTTTCTTTCTGTCAGATAGGGCCTTTCCTATTAAAATTGGACTGTAGGAACTTAGGGGATCAAATCCACCTCAAGGTTATTTGATACTTAGAGATTTCTTTCACTAAGAGGATGGCCTTAAATATATATTATTATTATTATTAGCACTGCGTCTTACTACCCGTTCGGGTTATACACACTTACCCTAATGTGTAATGATAGTGATTGTGAGATGAAATGGAGGACCTACAGTTTGACGTGGAATCCGAACCACGGTGGAGGCCTGGCATTCCCCACATTCACAAGATGTCTTGTCAGAGGTGAAGGAAGGGTTTGGTAATCAGATAAATCTGTGCCGTGACCGAGGATTGAACCCTGGCCGCCAGCATAGAAGTCTGACACCTTACCCCTAGACCGCCAGGTCACCTTAAACATATAAGTTTACACAATGAAGAACAGAGCAAGCCTGTTCTAGTATAATACGAAATGCCAATAATATTCACCCTACCAAGCGGATAAGGATATATCTCCATTAAATGCTACTTTTTATAATCCTTACATTATTAGTGTAAATATATGGATAGATCTAATGAGTAATAAGACTCAATGCTCAAGGGAAAAAAATCTAATTTCTTTAAAGTCTCTTCACTAAGCTGTTAGTCCAACGCCATCACTCTTTATTAATAATCTTTATAGAGAACTAATTCTCTAATATGAAAAAGAAAATTGGAAAGAAAAAAATACAGAAAGAAAAAAGTACTAAATTCATTATTTAAAAAAAACTTTACTATATCTATTAAATCACGTTTCACTTTTTTTTTCTAACCAAGGTGAGATTACACTCGACCAATATCCGTTTCAATTGACGGCGAATCCGTTATTTCCGATTGACATCTATTTCTTTTCAAAAACGCATTCTGTCAGTTGAGTCCTGTTTCCCCCCCTCCACCCTTAACCCTATTCACCTTCCCAATTCTATTCTGGACGTTTTCCACCATTCATATCTTCCCCCCTCCCCCCTTCCATGGTCGAAAGGTTTCTACTTTTGACGAATTGATGAAGTTACGTCACAGAGGCTGTATCCGACCACCTGACAAACCAGACAGCTCTGGATCAAAAGACAAATGATCAAACTCTTACTTTGATCAAATTATAATATGAAAGGTATTGTAAGGGCTGTAGGTTCTTTTTTATAGCCATGCGAACTTTTTAAAACCAGTATATTACTTTATTGTATCACCATTTGTAGGTATAGCCCTTTAACTCATTCAGTAACGTACCTGTCTGCTAAGCCGAGGGTCCCAGGATCGTTCACCGCAAGACCAAAAATTTATAATTCGTAAATTTGAGGATTATTCTGTAAAACTAGTTTAATTATTTGCTAGGTTTGGATATTGTATCTGTTTTATAATTAAGATAGTTTATAAAATACGTGATGATATAAACAGTCGGTTAAGAAAGTGCACTTTAAATACAAAAACCAATAAAACCGATAATACTTCTGTTTACTGTATAGGGCCTATGTCAAAAGATCTACAGACCCAAAAGACGCAACATCCATGCACGGCCGTTAATTCATCACTCTAAAACGTTAAATCCACAGATTTACCCAAAATAGGGCAGATGCGGGTATTATGGAATAGTCGGGCAATAAGGAATACCATTGTTTCTCATATGTTAAGTGTCACAATCTATCGTTAACTATTTCAACTATTACAGAAAATATTTTCGAACAGCTAGTGACGCCCTCACTTCGACAGATCAACTGATTGTTTTGTGAGAGATGATTGTTTGTTTTGTCTGTCACAAAACTTTTGCAGGCTAGTGTTTATAATGCTATATTTCTTTACTCTACTGTTCTTATAAATTCTAATCAAATCATTAGGTTAAGGCTCACTCATGCTTATCTTTGAGTTAAAACATTATTTTACAGAAATTTTATTATAACCTAACACAGAATATTGTATTCCAAAAGGATGAGTCGGGCAATAAGGAATACTACTATTCCATAACGCCCGCACATTATTCAAGTAACCTATTTAGCAAGTGATTTATTTTGTCAACGTAAGCTTAAACATTTTTTCCTAACCCCTAAGAAATATATTAAGAGAACAATGCAATCTGATTCAATAGTTTAGTCTATTATAATTTAATAATTCATTATTAATACTGATTTATTAACAAGATGTTTTTTACTATAATGTATTATTTCAACGATTCTTTATCATTACGATTTTATTGTTCTACACTTAATATTTGCATGTTTTTATACACTTTATTATGAAACATTTGTTAGTTGTAGTAAATATAGTTAATTTTATACATAATAATAATGTGTAGGCCTAGTATTCCATATTTCCCTCCCTATTCCATATTGCCCTAATTTGTTACACTTCTTCTATAAGTGCTCCTACAGGTCATAAAAAGTTATTAATTTTGCTTTAAACAGTAAAAATAGTTAAAAACATATGTTACAACGCCACTCTGAGTCCTTTTATTTACGACCTTAAATAAGATAAAAGGGAGCGGGAGTAAGCTATGGAACAAATGACCAGGGAAATTATTAGCAATATTTAAAAGCAACCATATGAACGGTTTATTCAAAACAATAACAATAGAACAGAAAACTTTACATGGTCTCATTATATCAAACTGAGATATGTTGAAAACCAAACTAATAGATAATAACTTTATATCTTTAAAATGCACAGATAATTTAAGAGAGAGTTATAAAATTGTAATATATCCAATATGCAAATGGACAATAAATCAAATATATTAATATCCATCAGGATAATACATAAAGACTAAATAAGGGCCTAATGGGCACCTTCAAAATGTTAACAAAGTGTCTTTTTCATATCAAGGAATAAAGACTTCAAAAAAGTTAACTATACATATTAACTTTCTATAAGAGACTTTAAAATACGTGAGAGTTTGGCTAACAGACTTTAGTCAAACTCCCCCGGGACTATCAAAGCCTGAAACAATATTAGGAAATGAAAACAATAACCCTATTAGTAAATAATAATGAAAATAGCATATAAGAAGCAAACCATAAAAAAAATTAGAAAATATACTAAAGTTAATTAGTTTCATAATTAATCAAAATTATCAGAATATTACGTTACATTAAACTATATTTCAAAAAGCAAACAAAAATAAGAAACGCTATGTTGAAATTTACAAAATAATTAATACTATCCAAGTCAATTAACAAGTGTGGCTATCTAAAAGATTGACAACTCTAAAAGACTCTAGTGCCCAACTTACGACAGACAAAATATAGAGCCACATTTTAAATTTAACGATAAGGTAAAAATCAATAGATGTATATAATAGAAAATTTACAACATCTAGCATGGCTGACTCTAACAGTTAGAATTAAATCAGATTCCAATAAATAAATCTCCATAGTTACGATTCTGATGAAGATATAATATATATCAATATTATCCTGACATTGTCTAGGTACAGGACAATGTTCCTCGGCCAAGCGATGTAATAAAATAATCATTTGGCATACACGCACATCACAATATATAGTGGGTTTCGTCGCAATAGAATCAAGGTGGGAGAACTCAACACACGCTCGGTGACGTCAATGCGGCTTTTTGGATAATCATGTAGTAGACCCTTTGTTGACAAGGCTCCATCAGACTTCCACCATATAGTCAATCACCTGATTTTTTTAAAGTAGTTCATCTTTCTACCATCAGAGAGCAGGTGAATAGGTGAATAGTCATTCTCTAGTCGCGTCCAATATTGGTCGGCCCATTACATGTTAGTAGAACAGGACGGAGTGGACTACATCTTGTTGGAACATCGTAGCTCGCTCGGCCCACTCGTCAATTTAGGATGATAAGCGTAGGCCAGTCTTTGTGGTTGCTAGTTTCAGAAGATTCAATCGGTAAGTACACGAACAGTTTTATTATGTTGAAATTGATTATGTAGATAGAATATATTATGGTTCAGAATTGTTTTATTATGTCGTACCAACATACATGAACTACAATAAAGAATAATACTACTGTAGGGATTCTATTTGCGTCGGTATAATAGGAGCGGGTAGTATGAATTACAGAATTATGCGTGTCAGCATGGGGCGGGTACTATTGTAACATACTGCACTGTAATGTTACACATATCAACTGTAAGTTTGGTATGGAACTCGTTGACAAAATGTGGAGATAAGCTTTTCTTGTAATTAAAAAGTAAATTGTAACTTATTCCATATTACCTGCACTACCTCTACATTTTTCAGCCGTGGTAAGAATTGTACCTGGGACCCTTAGCTAACTTTATAAACACGCTACCGATTGAGCTAAGGTATTGGCTAGTCAAACTGTCAAATTTGATTGATATTATATATATAAATAATAATATTTAGCACTGCGCCTTACTAGCCGTTCGGGTTATACGCTTTAAGTACTAATTACTCTAATGGATTAGGAATTGGGAAGGTTGAATTAGAGGAAGTGAACCCGCATTAGCGTGGAGGGAGAGTGGAAAACCATTTACCATCCCCCAGTTCATCCGACCAAGATTCGAACCTCGATCTCCCCGTCCTCAGCAGTAGAGCTAAACACGACAAGCGCGTTAGCCAACTATGCCACCAAGGCGGGTTATTATATATAGACATACCAATAAAATAACTATAAAAACCTTATAAAATGTTATAGAAAATTACAAAAATGTGTATTTTATATTATGGTGTTGCTTATAATCTAGGGCCAAAATGTAAACAGAAGGTAAGACTGATACCTCTCAGGTTAAATGGAGTGTACACCCACTTATAGTAATGTAAGCACTAAAATAAAATGATTATATTTGAAAGTATTATTAATTAAAATTGGAGGCTTGCCAATGTAATATTTTGCTATAAAAATGTATACATTGAAAAATTACAGTTAGTGGAGTAAATTTGTTTCCAGAAACCAGATGGGATACCAAACCTTTTAGGAACTTTAGACTAGGAACTTTTCTACACCCAACGAGACGTGGAAGATCATGGCAGTCTGCCACCCCAAAGGTGTTTTGTAACATTTTACAGGTACAAGTGATTGAGTAACCTAAGGTTCACAATAAAAACATGTTATCAACTGTTGCACATCCCTTTATACAATTACTGGTGTTAATTATGTTTTTGTTTTAAAGTATCTTTAACTGCATTTTTATTTACGAAGGAAATAAATACATTCAGTCCGATTTTTAAAATTTACACAAGTACAATTTTTGTAAATATAATATAATTTATTATTTGAGAATAAGTTACGCCTTACGGTGTTGGAATATGTTAAGACATTGAAAGACGTGTCGAAAAGATTCCGCTCAGTGAAATATCCACTCACACTTTCAAGAAACATTAGACCCTCCCAACAAAACATTATTAAAGGGTGGAGGAGGTGACATATCCGCACACTACTAGTGAATTTTAATATATCACGTCAAGATTAGGTTAGGTTAGGTTAGGTTAGGCTAGGTTAGTTTGGATTTATTTTCTAATTTTTTATCCACATACATTAATCATTTTAGTAAACAAGCGGTAAGTATAGATAATACAGTTTATGTTTCATACTACCACCAAACTTCATTGGTAAATTTATAAAACCACTGGTAGATTTAAATCAATCCTATTTTGTGTAGGTTAAATATTTTCTTGACCACAGTGAGCCTTAAGTATGGTACTTAGGGACAACTAGGGGATGACTTTTTGGCACCACGTCTTACTACCTATTCAGGTAATACGCCTATGAACTAATTACACTAATGACCTAAGTATTAGAAAGGTGTAATTTAGAGGATGTGCACTCACATTTGCGTGGAGAGCGTGAGAAACCAGTTAGGAAAAACCCCGTCACTGCATTCGTCTGGGATCAAACTCGGATCTACCCGTCCTCGGCAGTCTAGTCTAACATTGTAGTGGTGTTTTAGACCTTGCGGCCGCCAAGACAGGAAGCGGGGGGGAGGGTTAAAGGAGTCACGAAGGTTCCACTCAATGAAATATCAGGTGCACTACTTGACTGCGGTCTTCCAGGTATTTGGGAAAGTCGAGCCGGTTGAGCCCAAATTTCACAACATTCAATTTGAGTGGAACTTTCACTGAGTCCACTTTTCATTCATTCTTTAAAAAAAAGGTTTACTCTCACTAATGAAAAATATATAAATTCATAAATAATACAAAACAATTGATATATGGGTTAGAAAACATAAAATAACAGTTCCTATTATCGTAAGTCTCAAAACTGAATATAACTCAAAATTTAATCATAATTACAGTTACAACTTTCAAGTTTAATTAGAAACAGAAATGCCAGAAGTATTAAAAGCTATATATATATTTTGTGAGCTTCAAAATATGTGTATATACGTATTTTGAAGTTCAGCAAAATAGTAGAAATACCAACTCAACCATGTCGAAATAAATCTGGTTATTGAAGTATTGTTGACGTTTTTTTTTATCTGAACAGATTTAATATTATCGGTAAAAAGACAGCAAATACCGAACAGTTATACATCGCACGGGAAAAAAAAGATCGTGGCTTATCGTAACCAATAAATGATGGGTATCAAAAGTAAGCAAAAAACAAAAGCTATTTAATCAACTTAAATTATGTTTTGAGCTATTGTTATAATATATTATAGCGATTTATTGTTTAGCTTTTTACAAAAAAAGGCCATTATTCGTAGATTCAAGCTAGATTAACACAATTTTAATTATTACTATACCTATAAAATTAATTTGTATTTCACATTAATTTATCACATATTGATAAAATTCATTCAAAGAACAAACACAAAGATATATTCAGAATATTTTATGCCTTAAAATCAAACAACCTCAAATACTTCTAGAAATAAATGGTATTACACACTGGCACAAACTTTCTCGAATTGTATATAATATCTTCGATTTTTTTTTTCAAATAACAGGTTTTCAGTAAACTATATTTATTTCACCAATGTGAGTAAGTAATCTGAATCAACTAAAAACTGAAGATACAGTACATATACTTGGACAAAGGGAAAATCTTTAGCTTTGTCATATATTAAAAAGTATGTATAAATTATTTTGATACACAAAGAAACCTACTTTGAAATTTTACGAAATTATGTTTGTCATAATTTCCATAAAAGCTATTTTGGTCATGCCATTTCATAGATTAAACTATTAACAAATGATCTAAAATATTGGTGACCTGGTGGTCTAGGGGTAATGTGTCGGACTTCTAAGCTGGGGTCCAGGGTTCAATCTTCAGTCCAAGCACAGATTTATCTGATTACCAAACCCTTATTTTCCACTCTGACAAGAAGTGTATTAATCACAACTTGTGAATGTGAGCAGTGCCAGACCTCCACCGTGGTTCGGATCCCACGTTAAACTGTATGTACTTCATTTTCATCTCACAATCACCCTACCATTACACATTAGATTAAGTGCGTATAACCCGAACGGGTAGTAAGACGCAATGATAATAATGATAGTAACTAAAATATTCCAATAAAGTCTAGTGTAATATCAGGTTTATAGATTTGCATATTGCTTAACTTTTCACGACTTCATAAATAGCCAAACGTATGAAAAAAATGTTTCTAAAATTAACCAGAATCATTTGAATAATGACTTTAACTTCTTTATTTTGTAATGTCTTTAGAAGACGTGCTAAATTTAAAAAAATATACTCAACAGTAAATTAACTTTTCGATCTAAGTTAAAAGGCATTAGAAATATAATTGTGCATTAAAAAATATATAATATAAAATACAATAAATAAATCTAAAATACAATTATGTATTCAGAAAAAAAAACCTCGACATAAAACACCCATTTTATTTGTGAATCTCTTAATAGGAGAAAGAGTTTAGATGAAGAAGAGGAGAGTGAGGGGTTTAGCCTGATAGGAAATTCTCCAGCTGATCAAGTATGGACCTGTTCTGTTATATCCTTGTTATGTTGGCAGTTATTGATATAAAGGCCGCCAGGATAATTAACTTCCTTGAGAATGGCACTCATTTATACTCCAGAGAGGCATGGATCGAACCTGGAATCCCCGACTAAGTTGGATGGTGATGAGAGGAGAACCATTGTTGTGATAGTAAAACACCCCGGTGACCTGGCAGTCTAGGGGTAAGGTGTTGGACTTCTGTGCTGGCGGCCGGGGTTCAATCCTCGGTCCCAGCACAGATTTATCTGATTACCAAACCCTTCCTTCACCTCTGACAAGACATCTTGTGAATGTGGGGAATGCCAGGCCTCCACCGTGGTTCGGATTCCACGTTAAACTGTAGGTCCTCCATTTCATCTCACAATCACCCTACCATTACACATTAGCGTAAGT
>CABFVX010001303.1:69436-129303 GCA_902151425.1 Timema shepardi | reverse complement strand
GGTGGGGGGTGGGGGTTGGGAGAGGAGGATTGGTATTTTCCTGGGGGAGGGGAGGGGTGAATGATGGAGAGTTTATCAGGGTTGATTTACTGCCCTGACTGACGTCACAATAGACCGTGATGTCTCGCCATCATTTGAAAGGGGCGGAGAGAGAGAGGGAGTAATGCCTTTGGGCTGATCAAGTTACGCGAGCGTTGGCGGTGTTGCGAAATTCTACTGGTGAAGTGTAATGTATATCCTTCCCCTAGAAGCACCGATGGTAAGTGACGTCATTAAAGGGTTTCACCCTTTGTGACAAAATTGTTTAACTCAATGGATTGGGTTTATCGCTTTACGTCTTAGTACAACCTCTTGTTATGTGTCGGATAGGTGTGAATATCTACACTAAATTTGCTGACTTGGCTGTAGAGATGAACATTTTCCGGGAGATTTTGGTTCGGAAAATCTTCTGTTGTGGTGGCTTGTGGTGGAGGGGTTAAATTGTAGAGGTGGAACTTATAGCCTACTATACTTTAAAATATAGTGTGTTAAGAGATGAGTGGGTTATAAGAAGGGGGGGGAGGTGTAACGGGTTAGATAGAAAGCACGGAGGATAGAGGTGGAGATAAATGTAAGGCTGACCTTAAAATTATTTTAATTAACTTATTGATGATAAAAAAAATTGAAGTATGAACATAACGGGTTTATAAAGGCTCGCATTCATTTGTTTCTTTACGACTTTTTTTTTAGCACCATGTCTTACTACCCGTATGGGTTGTACACCTATGTAATAATAACGCTAATTGGCTAGTTATGAGGAAGGTTTAATTTAATGGAATTGCACCCGCATTGAGTGGAAAAACCATTTGGGAAAACCACCCTCAGTGCACCCGACCGGAATCAAACACCAATCTCCCTATCATCAGCAGTCTATTATTCTATTTCAAAAAATAGCGCGTTAGACCATGTGACCACCGAAGATCGTTTTATGATGTTTCAGGTGTTAACGCCCTTAAGAGAAAATAATGTTTTATGAACGTTGCTATCTGGGATCTCGATTTCATTAGTTCCATTTATCAGTTGAAATTATTTTACAGAAATAATAATTCCAAAATTTTACGTTTTGGAAAGTTTTCCGGAAATAATATAAGGACAATTTTAAAAACGGAGAACTTTCCTTCTCCTGGTGGGTGTGACGTTTGAGACAAAAACTGCACAAACAAACACCACATCATTATGTTTTATTATTTAGATGGATCATATTATTATTATTATTATTATTATTATTATTATTATTAGCACCGCGTCTTACTACCCGTTCGGGTTATACGCACTTACGCTCATGTTCTGGCATTCCTCACATTCACAAGATGTCTTGTCAGAGGTGAAGGAAGGGTTTGGTAATCAGATAGATCTTTGCCGGGACCGAGGATCGAACCCCGGACGCCAGCATGGAAGTCTGACACCTTACCTCTAGACCACCAGGTCACCTAGATGGATCATATTAAAATTTGACTGGTTTTATACTTTTAAAAGAGGGAATCTTCAATTTTTAAATTTTTAATGATATATTATCAATAACATTTAATCTTACAATCAGTGTGAGATCTTAAAAGTACATCTATGACGTGGTTATATGTGTTCAGATCATCTTAAAACATATAAAATAATTGGAAAATGTAAATGGTAAAAACAAAAATTAAATACAAAAATTACCCTAAAGCCCTAAAAAGTCACGTTAAAAGAGAATTCATTTATAGTCAAGACACGATCACTAAAATAATCAATTCCGAGTGTGTTTAATTGTTGAAATGGCGTCATGTCGTTTGTATTGTGAGCTTATATGTAGTCCTAGTCGACAAACATAGAACATACCTTCTGTCAGAACCCAGCATCCGACCGATGCTTTGAGAGGACCGTTAGTAGTCACCACGTGCGTTCCACCCGGATCGATCATGACGTCATAAAACTCCCCCCTTACCTCTCTTCAGTTCACGCAACCCTGTTCTTCTCTCTCGGCTGTACCAACCCCCCCGAAGCAACTTTCCAGGCAGTGGCATATTGCTTTTGTTTTTGTATGTCGCACGTGTTAACTTTTTGGATCACAAAAGGGGTTTAATTAATTTACAACTGCTGGTGTTTCTATTTCCCCCCCCCTCTCTCTTTAATCTTTCTCTTGTACATGATTCTAACTAACAGTTTCTAATTTCCTAGCTTGAGGTTTTTCCCCAATGGTTAAAATTTAAAATAATAAAATGAAAGATCTACTTTATTTTTTTGTTAAGAAAAAATATTAGCGAATGGTTGAATAAAAGCTAGATTCAACGCTTTTATCTCAATTATTTTTTATTGTAATCACGTCTGAATAGTAAATAGAAGAAAAGTTTTTTTTAATAAGAACGAAATACTTTATTTTTGCATGAATATGTATGAATGCTTTTTCCATCAGCAATGCAATTTTCACTATACTGAACTAAAATCAGACATTTATTTCTCAAATACATACGGTACAAATTTAAAGAGTGCTTAACTTTAAACATGCTAAACACAATATTATTTGTTTGATAAACAACACTGATAATTTTTAACGAATTGTATTTGATGTTGATATAATTGAAAATTATAGCAATGAATATGTTAAACGTGATTAAAAATTGCAAGTCTTAGTAAAATTTGTATTAGCTATGAAAACAATTCTCTAATGTTTATATATATATATATATAATTTCAGCAATTTTCTTAATATTTATTGTGCATGTATTATTAAAATATTTATTATTATCTTTATTATTAGTATTATTAATATAATTATTATGAACGAATATATTCAATAAATTGAAGGATTTAGGCTAAACAACTAACATAAATGGATAAATAAAAATAGACTTTATTTAAAGATATATTTAGTACTTAATTAAAAAAGATAAAGATTATAAAGTAGGTGTAAATTTGTGATTGATTAGACTAGTCGCTAAACAATAGATCATCAAATTTGTTCAATATTTGATTTACTATGGAGTATGTAACAAAATAATATATTTAAAATAACTGTAAAGTTTAGAATTAATTGAGTGAAATACATATTAAAATGTATACAAATTATATCATTTAGTCAATAATTAGCAAAAATCATATATAAACATATGTAATGAAGTTTAAATAGGTATTTAAAAACTGTGTGGAAATAATTTCTTAAGATTGAAAAGATTGACTCGATAAACTAAGACAGGAATGTAATTTGTTACTCAGTTTTGACGATGATTACAGGAACTTCTTGTTACTCGCCTATAATCAGACCTTTATTCTTAGGTAGGGATGGTATTTTTTTATATAAAATTCATAGTTTTGTTGGTAAGGAACGATTAATATTAATCAACAAGGAACTAAAACGTCGAATAAAAAATTAGAAATAATTTTATGATTCAAATGAGTCAACTGGACAATATTAGAGTTTGCCATTTGTAATCACTTGGAACATCTAATTCCAATTTTTAAGTTTTATAGATGTCATAAAATGCCGAAACATGTAGTCGTTACAAGACTTTAATAACTTAGTCATCTATTACACTAAAGATACGAGACACTATAACTTCAGATAAGAAATGTTAACTTTATATTTTAAATTTATTTTCATTCCGTTAAATAAACTTAATGTACAAATTAGCTTCAAAACTTATAAATCTTATATTATTCAATCTGAATTGTTTACCTCTCCTTAATATGTAGAGAAGGAAACAATTACTAGTAAATGGTTGATTTATACATGATGAAGGATATGGAAGGTAAATACACCAAAATTGTATAAGTAACAGAAATAAATTTATTATAAAAAACATAATATGAAATAGGATTACATATGGTAAACAAGATCATACAGTGTATGCTTGACGATAATTGTGTTCGGTTTAAATGTAAAAAATATTCGATCGGACAACCGGATATTGATATAAAGTAAAAGGAAACCATCAAGATTAGATATAACATGTGGTAGCTTGCATTGATAGTTCCAGAAACATGGATACCAGTTCTAGCCAGAGCGATGAAATGTCTAACACCTCACGACTACGGTTAAAGGGGAGTTGAGCTCAGAGAATACAATCAAGACAATATAGCCGGGCTAACGCCGGACTAATTTCAGTGAGGTCTAAACATGAGAGATAGTAAAAACAATTGCATAACTAAAGATCCTATATTTTTGAATTTACTAAAACGAATACTTTTCAAACTAGTTTGCTTGTTTTAAACCTCAAGGAGAACCATATACACCCTTGAGTTGTAATGGCCTATAGGAGGATTTTCTATTTTTCAAACAATCAGGCATATACACTGAATTATACTATGGCCGGCCCTTTCCTAATAAGAACTGCCATAGCACTCAATAGTACATTTATACTATTACCTGCACCCGGCGTTATACATGAATACTAGTAGACACTATTATTATTATTATTATTAGCACCGCGTCTTACTACCCGTTTGGGTTATACGCACTTACGCTAATGTGATAGGGTGATTGTGAGATGAAATGGAGGACCTACAGTTTAACGTGGGATCCGAACTACGGTGGAGGCCTGTCATTCCCCACATTCACAAGATGTCTTGTCAGAGGTGAAAGAAGGGTTTGGTAATCAGATAAATCTGTGCCGGTACCGAGGATTGAACTCCGGCCACCAGCATATAAGTCTGACACCTTACCCCTAGACCGCCAGGTCTCCAGTATACACTATTGTTAAATACATAGATCAACAAAGCGTCAAAAGGGACCGGAAGAAAGTATTATCCACGCGGGCCACTACTTCAAACTATCAGTGTTTCCGAAAGTTGCGCACCGCAAATAGTTAAAACATCAGGTATCAACAAGACTGCATACAGTCAGTGACCTAACTAGGTCCTGGACAAACGTGTTAGATTACCTGCTTGTAGCCTTACGAAAATTATAAACGTGAACATGTCGTTTAGGGCATCATGAAATATTAAAACGCCTTAAGAACTCAGAAAAGAAAAATGAATTTATGATTTAGGGTTATTTTGAACACTTGGACCTATACATATATAGAGCATACAGCCCCCGTACTTAAACTACGTCTAATGGACATAAGGAAAATGGTAGCCAGACTATCTGACAAAATAAACCATGTCTGGTGGACATGGGACATAATGTTAGTCTCTCAGACTAAATAAAACATATCTGATAGACATAGTCACTCTGACTAAAGAAAACATTCACATACAACACACTATTTTGAAGGACATACAAAGTAAAGTTAGTCACTCTGACTAAAGACAACATGTATGATGGACGTAGAAATAATATTAGTCATTCTGACTAGAGAAAACATGTTAGTAACACCAGTTATGTCTGATGGACATACTAAGTAAAGTTAGTCACTCTGACTAAAGACAACATGTATGATGGACGTAGAAATTAGTCATTCTGACTAGAGAAAACATGTTAGTAACACCAGTTATGTCTGATGGACATACTAAGTAAAGTTAGTCATTCTGACTAAAGACAACATGCCTGATGGACGTATAAATAATCTAACAATATTACACAACAGCCAATGTCTGATGGACATAGCAATCTACGTCAAACATTTGGAATAATACTCATGGATACAGAAGATACTTCCTCTGCGCGATAGCGGTGAGTCCGACGCCTGACTCAACGTGCTAACCAGTATTTTATGGCGCTGAAGATTGGTGCAGAAGTTCTTCCTTCGATGTATTACAAAGAAATTCCATAAAGTGAGTACCGAGCGATTCGTTACATACAGCTGTGAAACTACGTCGAATCAATTCCGCCAGGAAATCTAAAGATAAGAAGAAGAAAGTGGGGAAGGGGGGGGGGGGGAAGAGAATAAGGGNGAAGAGTTTAAAGGAAAGTCCACTGGTGCAGTGGCGCTCTTTGAAGGAGCGTCGAGCTCATGAAGACGTCGTTCTTTTCCAACCACGTGTGTTCAACGAACAAGACGCTGCCATGCCGGCGCTCCCGGAACGGTTCGCCAGAGCATGTTGTTTGTATCCGGCAACATCCATCCTGGGTGAGTCAATATCTGCTACATTTTAATGGAATAGATTAGTTCTAATTCTCTTGTTTTGAAGCCTTTAGAGAATACTTGATTGTAGATGTCATTTTATATATTATCATTAATCATCATCACCGCGTCACACTACCCGTTCGGGTTATACGCACTTGCGCTAATGTGTAATGGTAGGGTGATTGTGAAATGAAATGGAGAACCTACAGTTTAACGTGGAATCCGAACCACGGTGGAGGCCTGGCATTTCCCACATTCACAAGTTGTGATCAATACACGTCTTGTCAGAGGTGTAAGGAAGGGTTTGGTAATCAGATAAATCTGTGCTGGGACCTAGGATTGAACCCCGGACCCCCAGCACAGAAGTCCGACACCTTACCACTGGACCACCAGGTCACCGCCATTTTATATAGAGGACATGCTACAACTCTAAGCATAGTTATACATATTTTGTTATATTATTTCTTAAAGATTTTCTGAGTATTACATATGCATTGTTATTTATTAATAACTTTTAATGTTTCATAATTACTCATTTACTCATTTTTTGTTTCTTTAACCAAAATTGTAATCATCATCTTAAAATAATTGCTTTTTCATTGTATTTTCTTCATTATGCTTATGTACTGTAACCTTAAATTTTAATTTCATACTTTATCATACAGCATAACACATACTACTAAAAATACCTTTAAAAAAAGCTATATTATTAGTTCACTTTTACATACTTGTTCAATTTATGATTCTCTTAACATTAATTTTCTGAATATTTCTTTTGCGTTTAATATAATTAAATTATGATTTAAAAAATATTCAAACCTAGCCTTCAATTTAATTCTATTCTTAATACATAACTTTATATTTTTTTATAAATTATGTTTTTTGTTATTTGCTTTTAATTATCACTTCAAATATTACTGTAGGCCTATAATATTTTCTTAGTGTTTGTTATATATAGAAAACTCAAATATTCTTCATTTGACTCATTTATCTTCTATAAAATTGTTATAATATTAACTTTATAATCATTACTTGGTTACTTTATGTGGTATTTTTTACACAAAATGTATTTTTTAAAGCTTTCTTTCCTTATAGATTAAGAGGGGGTTTGTTAACTAAATCAGGAACGTATGTGGATGTCTGGTATATTTTAGGTGGTTTGTGAATTTAATTTTGGTCTGGCCCCCAAATAAGTACTGTATATCAACACACACCCATTAACAATTGGCATCAAACTTAAATTTAACTCATCCAAAGGTACCATGATGTGTAGTTCTGAAAACATGTATATTCAAAGAGCCGGTCAATAAATAAAATAAATCAATAGTTAACAATCTTTGCAAACCAAACCCTCATAAATATATCACACACCGAAATCAGCAATTGACAGAGTTAAGATTAACATAATTTTTTCCCACCCATTTCTTTCATATGGCAATAAACTCAAACCGTAAATACACACCAACTTTATATCTACCTTTTTTTTACCCGCCTCGGTGGCGTAGTTGGCTAACGCGCTTGTGTTGAAGCTCGACTGCTTAGGACGGGGAGATCAAGGTTTGAATCTCGGTCGGGTGAACTGGGAGTGGTTTTTCCTAAATGGTTTTACACTCTACCTCCACGCAAATGCGGGTTCCCTTCCTCTAATTCAACCTTCCCAAGTCCTGATCCATTAGAGTAATTTGTACTTAAAGCGTATAACCCGAACGGGTAGTAAGACGCGGGGCTAAATATTATTATTATATCTATCTTTTAAAACAGTCACACATTATCATGTAATCATTGAAACATATCGACAACCTCACAGTACATATCCGTGGAATTGGAAAATCTAGCAAATTATTTTTGGTCCTCCCACCCCGATAATTATTTAGTAACGTGGTACACCCTGTTTTAATAATGTAAGTGAAGGATCAACATCCACCCTACCCGCATCGGTGGCCGCGTGGTCTAACACGCTACTCTCGCAGTAGATCAGACTGCCGATTATGGAGAGACCGAGGTTAGAATCTCGATCAGGTGTACTGAGGGTGTTTTTTCCAAACTGTTTTTCCATTCTTCCTCTAGTGCGGGTACACTTCCTCTAAATATTACCTACCTAATACCTACAACTGTTTGCATAATTAGTGCATTTGCGTATAACCCAAACGGTTAGTAAGACGCGGTGCTAAAAAACATACTTCATACTGGGTTAAATGTTTAAAATTTGTCAGCTGGCAATTATAGGATTCACCCAAACACACTTAAAAAATAATTGGGAAAGGGGGCAAAGCGGTCCTTCCTAAAAATTTCCTAAGTTTATAGAATTAAATATTTCCCGTTTGTTATAAAAGTTAAATATTTATATACACGTAGAGGGACAACCTTAAAATCAAATAAACGTCTGAACATTTGTGCTCATTGTTAAATTGTGATGCTCTTATTTTCCATATGTTTTATAGCTATGTATATAATTTGTTTTTACATAACCTATGATTGCTAATAGGAAAATATTGCGTTTGTTTGTGAGCTCAGTTTATGGGGCGCTTTGGAATATACTAGTATGTAATATAGCCAAATTGCTAGGATACTTCTTCTCTCACTTAAACCATGCAAAAAATCCTTACTAAAATACATCTAAAACAATACATATCAAAAATATGTATTAACATATAATTTACTCACAAATGTATTTAAAATTTAGTGGAGGTGATCATTTTGCTTAAGGAAGCTTTAAATGTGGTGTATACATGTGTATGTTTTAGTAGTATTCAACTTTTTAAGACGAGAAGACAAAAAAACCTTTTGAGACTCCTAAAAACATATTTCCTCATAATACTTTTTATGATTTTCAGAATGTTTCCGTATTAACAGTAGAGATTTATTTGCTCACATTCACTGCTGCTAAATCTTACTCCGACAAAATACAGTTTCCACATAGACTACTAAACAAAGTAGGCTGTCAAAATTGTAATACATATATTTATCGCAACTAGAGAAGCATTTTCTATTCAAATGACAGACAAAAAAAATACTAATTTTATTCTTTACGAGGGTTATAAACAATATTCCTGGCCTACCCGACAGGGCGCATTGAAATGGTTGAAATACCGAACAATTAAGACATTTCACATCAGCTTACGAATAATAAAAATGGAGTTATGACTCGACCCGGGTCTATAAATGATGAGTGAATGTTAGAAAGGTTTTGGTAGTTGGTTTTGGGAAAACAATATGTGAAAAAACATTCAATTATAAATAAGGTAACTTAGGGTGTTTAGTATATGAGGTTAAGGTGAAGTATTGGTGTCTAAAGAAAAAGCGAAACATTTTCTAGCTCATATCTTTAAATTTATTTTTATTATTACGTTCAGTACATCACGTCATGTATTCTTGTTTCAATTTTTTCTATCTATTGCATTATTAAGGAAAAATTTATATTAAATGTAGCCACATTAGTATTAAAGTAGACAATTATTTTGGGGAAACATATTCTGTGAACCCAGCCAAATTTTGAGCCTCAGCCTTACAGTCATTGGAAAATTAGACAAGGATAAGACCGGCTTTATTGATAACGTGGTCACAGATGCAGGTTTTAAAATATTTATTACTTTAGCGGTCCTGGCCAAAGAACGTGACCAGCTTCGCCCTGATTCGCTAGTAGAATGGCCAACGGAGTCACTCTCACTACAGACTGGATCATTGATGATGGTGAGATAGGGGTTCGAATATTTCCTATTGGATTTACAGTAGATGTTATTTGAAAAATAAATCTACCTTCCCTCCACGTAAATACGGGTACATTTTCCTTTAAATTCAAACTTTCTTATCCCTAACACACTAGCGCAATAATTTAGGTACTGTGGCTGTATCACAAATTTGACAACTTAGCTCAGTCGGTAGTGTGTCTGTCTGAGCTTAGGGTCCCGGGTTCGATTACCAGCATGGCCGAAAATTTATCATTAGTTTATTATTATTATTATTATTATTATTATTATTATTATTAGCACCGCGTCTTACTACCCGTTCGGGTTATACGCACTTACGCTAATGTGTAATGGTAGGGTGATTGTGAGATGAAATGAAGGACCTACAGTTTAACGTGGAATCCGAACCACGGTGGAGGCCTGGCATTCCCCACATTCACAAAGTGTATTGTCAGAGGTGAAGGAAGGGTTTGGTAATCAGATAAATCTGTGCCGGGACCGAGGATTGAACCCCGGCCGCCAGCACAGAAGTCTGACACCTTACCCCTGGACCACCAGGTCACCTATCAATAGTAAATGTTCGTTTACCCTTTCACATGTATGAATTAACGGCTGAGGACTGGATGTTGTGCTTGTCTTAATCTCAAGTTAGATTACAAGACATATGAAGCTACGACAGGCATAGCCAGCCGGTAGTGGAAAATATATGGCTTGAATAAAAAAACTGACCCGGGTAACAGGCTGGTAACATTAATGGATGGAAAGTAAAAATATGTCTTAAGTTCTTTATTTTCCCCACGTTTCCGTTCGGGTTGTACACATTTGTACTAATAATTACAATAATATAATTAACAATTAGTACAAATGCGCATAGCCCGAGCGGAAAAGTGGTGAAACTAAAGAAATGGTGTCATAAATAGGTACAGTAACTACATTACTAAAGTAAGAAGGCGCACATAGCCTTTAACTAATATTTACATTTCGGCTCACAAATAACATCGGCTACAGCGCCATCATAATAATGTCAAGAGTAGCAAAACTTCCGAATTATGAGAGAAGGCGCCCCAAATTTGAACTTTCAACGAAGGAAGATACGTCAAACAAATATTGACACAAGAGTGATGAGGTTTCTTGGGTTAAAGGGAACACTTCTAACTATATCTGACGTTTCTAACCCCAACCACCCTTATACTCTATTTTCCTAATTTTCCTACAACAAGCTATCCAAACAGTCAACCCACAACAACCAAACTTAATTTACACAGAAACTTAAACTCAACGAAAACTGCTATGGTGTAAATTTCCAGGTAAGTTAACTGTTATTAATTAAAGGAGGAAAGCATACTCAATTTACTCATCCACCGTAGAAAGTTTCCTCTTCCCCAAAAGTAGGGGGCGGAAACTAGAGCCTTGAGATGGAAGAGTTAGACATCTCAGTCGGGAGTGCGTCTGACTAATGACATGAGTCTCGAGTTCGGTTCCTGGCATGTATGAATTATTTATAAATTCGAAATTATCAGCTGTATTTTGTAACAATGACAACTTTATTAACATGCAACTGGTTAAATGTGTATGTTCACGTGTTTAGTCAGTGTGTAAATTAAGGATACAGGACAGGGGGAGGGGGGAGGAATTTGTAAAGTGTTATTACACATATTTTCTATGACAAGAACTTCATTATTTATAACGCCATAAAGACCTAAGCAAATAACGTTATTAAAGTTAATTTAAATATTACAAAAACCTCTCTTTACAATAATCATAAGTGAATTAGAAAGGTCTCGTGATTGTCGAACAGATGGTAGGTAGCACTAACTCTACTTTAGTTTAAATGGGACTTTCTCCTTTCTCTCCGTGTAACCTTCAAATACTATGCCAATATAATCAGCTTGATTATAAGAAGGAAGTTTATATATATATATATATATGTTATAAATAAATAAATAGATTTAAGAAACGGGTTCAACATGAAATAAAATTTATAATATGTTAAGATTTTCATAAATTATGTATGAGTGTGGTATGGAGAAAAAAGTTTAAAGATATATTATTTTAAGAGTTAATGCTCACAAGGAATTAGATCAATGTCAAAGTTATTAGTCCAAGTCTTGAATATATGTAACATAAATATAAATATAGGGTGACTATATAACCTTACGCATCAAACGTTTACAAATATCAACATTTACAGGGTTACCTTTTATTTGTAAAAATGAATGTAGACAAAATAATGCAAGCATAAAGAGAGCCAAGGTTAAAACTTGGTGTATTATTGTTGTAAAGGGGTCGTCGTTAGAATATAAACAATAAAAGTGTACAACTCTCTCGTTTCCCTTTAATTATGTGTAACTAACTTTCACATTTGAAAGTTTATTCCCGAATACATTTCGCCTTGTTTTACCAAGCGGACAAACAGTCTATCCTATATAAAAAAAAGGGCATTCCACTTTAAAGAGATGAAGCCATGAATAACATTATGTGGTTTGTAAATGTCCTTTGTACTAAACTTTGACATTTCTAGTTTTTCAAGTTATAGTCCTACTTATTATTATTAGCACCGCGTCTTACTACCCGTTCGAGTTGTACACACTTAAGCTAATGTCTAATAGTAGGGTGATTATGAGATGAAATGGAGGACCTACAGTTTAACGTGGAATCCGAACCACGGTGGAGGCCTGGTATTCCCCACATTCACAAGATGTCTTGTAAGAGGTGAAGGAAGGGTTTAGTAATCAGATAAATCTTTGCCGCGACCGAGGATTGAACCCCGGCCGCCAGCACAGAAGTCTGACACCTTACCCCTAGACCACCAGGTCACCGACTCTATTCCTACTTCTCCTGTCAGATACTGTGAAATTTTCATAGATAAAACGGTTTAAAAAACTAAATTACTGTCAATATTAATAACGTTTTACTCTATTATCAGAGTATTTAATATGTATTGACAATATATGTAATTAATTACATCTACAAACCGCATGGCTTTACGTATGAATACGTGAGAGTAGATCCAGTAGCTTTTCTATATTTCTATGGAAATTGGACTGTATTTATTCATTGCCTTGCTAACGTTGTCATTTATTATTCTTATATACAAATCTATTTGTTATTGCGAAAACTTCGAGATTGCATTAAAATTTTCCATTGAAGATAATAAATAAGGTAGAGTAGATCAAACCCGCAACAATGGTAGCACAGACTAAGGCGTAAATCTCATATGTTCTGTAGTTTAAATAGCAGCCGGCTATTCTTTAGCTACCAAATTGTTTCCCACTCTTCCAAACGTAAATATGGGTACATTTTCCTTTGTATGAATGATTTCTCCTTCTTATCCCATTAATGTTGACGTGCCTGGACCGGATGGGTAGTAAGAGTTGGTGAACACAAAATTAAATATAGTTTTGAGAGACTATACAATATTTTAATTTTACATCCTTTAAAACAAAAGAGGCATTTGAATGAGACTTTAAATTAAATATTATATCAATACTAAAGTAAGCTTAAAACTTAAGAGTCTATAAACTACTTTCTGAGAGGTAACTGAGAGCTAAAACTGTTAAATCAACATTTATTTAAATATACTATCATATTTAAATGTGTATCCTTTTGGTTAAAAATTTTGTTCTATTATGATTATAACATCAGTGTACTTTGTAAATGATCTTAATATTTGAAAAAAAGAAGAAAAAAGGAAAATACGAGAAGATGATCCTATTTATATCATCCTATATATGGTTGCATTCTTCTTATTGTAAGAGTAAGTAATCGTAATTGTAAATAAATTTGTATGCTTATTAAAACAGTTTTTGCTTATTTACTGAAATTGGTTTAGAAAAGTTCCGAATCTACACATTATCAAAATCTTACAACAGCTACTTACTACTTGGGTTTGTTTACAAAATTATAGTTTTTGGTAAATTAACTGAGCAAGTGTGATTAATATATTTTAAGTAAAATAAAGTGTTCATCAATCTATCTTAAATAAAAAGCAGATAGAGAAACTATTTTTAACTAAAAAAAACTATTACTATTACTATTAAAAAATCGACATGAATTTAAAGAAGCAAACTCTCACGTTCAAATTATCTTTCAAAATTTTAGTATCTGAGCATAATATTATATAAGGCTACAATTTTTTTTTTACCATAAGATTAGGTTGTCATCAAAATAGATATTAATATTCAGAAAAGAGGTATTATAAATTTATAATGCATTTCAGAATAAATTTACACTTCCCCTTATGAATTTTTAATCACGTTTCCATCAGAAGAAAAATGAATAGTTAGACAACATATGATTTAACAAACATATTTATGCAAGTTTCTTGTTTTCAGTAAATGATATTACTGCCCACTATAATTTACCATAAAATATAAAGTTGATCTCATTTAAAATTTAACGAACGTCATATTATATATTCTATGGTTATATAATAGCCCACCCCAAATTATTTTAAACTTTGATGTAAGCACTAAGCCATTCGCTTCTGTCCAAGGGGTTATAATCATTATATCTAAGTAAAACAAATCTGTATTTAATCGAGAGTTCCAATAGCTCTCGTGAGTCATAAATGTTAGTATGACTAGTTACGTAATTAGAACATATATATATATATATATATATAATACAACTTAATCCAGGATGTAGAATCAAATTTATCTCTAAGGATTTGTTATTTTCACTTTTAAAAATCAGTTATAATTTGAAAGTTTGATAAAATGAATATCTAGTTATGTTATATCTTCTGAACTGAATTTAATATTGTAAAATAACATTTGGGGTATTTTTTTAAGTCTATTTTCATTTTATGTAATTTATTTATTCATACAATTACATAATATATGGAACTATTTCTTCAATAAAAAGACATATGTATTGTTTTCTAAATTACAGGAAGTGGTCAGCACTGACTCTGTCATAGTTACGAGGTGTTTATTTACCCCTTCAGATTGACTCCACATACTTCATTTGAGGTCCTTACGTCACCCATTACCCCGAACTACTTCTTTCCGCTGGAGAAAACCTTCCACGAGCCGACTAAGGTCTAAAGGAACACCAAGCATCCGAACGACGTCCCTTATTTTTGACGAGGTGTCGGTACACCTTTTAGTTCTGTTTTTATTATTTGTACATAGAAGGATACCATAATGTTCAGGGCTGGAAGGGGGAGGGTAGAGAGAATTTCGTGTTTCTTTTGTTAATAATACACCAGTTAACATAAGTTCGAGCTCGTCATGTGCGTATTTGCCAAAATGGGCAAGCACGAAGAACCCTATTGATAGTTTTAGTATGGTGGATAGAGATAGCGTCACGCTTATTAAAATAAACTTATTTTTATTAAGAGACAATACAAATTCGAGGAAACTACCAGAATAACCTCGGTTTCTCTATGCGTTCCGTGTTTAAACTGGCATCATTCAACGTAGGCCTCCATCATTCGCAAACCCCGAATTGAAAGAGTTAAAATATTTTGATTTATATAGTATTTAGCTAGTCCAAGTTTTTTTTCGCCTTTACTATCGTTTAATAAATGGATATTTTAAATCAAAAGCTGGATGCATAGAAGGTTATTGTGTTTTAAATTTGGCTAAAAGCAGTTTTATTATTTCTCAATTATGTACTAGCTCACTATAGGTTTATTGACGAGATTACGGATGATAGGTCAAACTCTTAAACTGTAGTTGTTTTTTTCTGGTGACAAGGAAGTTGAGGTTCTATTTCAGACTGGGTTTACTATGAGTCAGTGGCATGTCGTGAAGTATTTATTGCCCGGGTAAGCATCCTTAGTGTGAATTGTTCACACCCTTCAGTGGAACTTTCATTAATCAGGTATCAAGGGTAAAACATTCCCGTGTGAGGCATGTAGAGCAGAGCATCTGTACGATTGGTCAAATAGGGCCCAAGTGGGCGAGAACATATCACAGGTACAGTTTTAGCAAGGTCTACTTCCCTTGCAACACTCCATGAATCGCCACTGCTATTAGTGGTATTTTGTAGATGGTTTTTAAATATTTTTCCATGTAGATTTGGTTACATTTCCTATCAATTCTACCATCCTTATGATTATATGCCCCAGTATAATTAAACGTTCGGATAAGCTGGATGTGTAGTAAGACGTGAGGAAAAAACCAAACAAAACCTATCACCCTAGTATTATAATAAAATATGAATTTATTGTTATATTATTTATATCACATTGGCAATAAGATATTTGTAATAATGAACTCCTGATTCACGAACTCTAGTGACCTAAAATACTTCATGGCATCTGTCCGAAATCTAGTCAAACCGACCAAATGGCCGCCGTCTGTTGGTGATGATAGTATCTACTTCTGCGGATAGAGGGTGTCTTGTGATCGGTTCAGTTTTATAGTCAAGAGCCGCTATTCTTTCATTCAATTAGCTCCTCATTTTACCTCACGAGATTGAGTTGACCCAGTTCTAGACCCACTGCTCCACACAAACAAATCTGGATGTGTCAAAGATCGAACCCAGGACCGGTGGATCTGTATCCAGGAACTCTGGACAATAGACCATAAATATGGACTCTATTGACCAATGTTAAAATAAATCCGAATAATTTTAAAACAACTATTATTCAAGTTTTGTACAAAACTCTATATCCCTCATAAACTTACTGAAAAACCCTTGGTAGTTCATCCTATCCAAATACGCAGTCACCCATGAATCTTCTATCTCGATATTTTTCCCTCTCTCGTGGTTATTTTCACTCAGCTAAATCTCTGCTTCGCCGCGTTATGAACCATCTCCAAAGTCTCCCTATTTCCAGTCACCATATTGGATGTCTTTCCCATAGAGACTTCCATCCTCTATTCTTCCTCCCTTTGTCTTGATCCTTTGACCTCTTTTATCCTCCTCTTCTTTATTTGATATCATATTATCTCTCTCTCTCTCTTTTACTTTACCCTCCATTTATCCCTGGTGTATTATGAACGGGGAAAGATCGTTCCGAGAAAGTGAATTTGACCACCTTTCAGTATTTCCATATTTCACCAAGAAGCTTGATTTGGTTAAGATGTTGAGTCTTAAAATGATATTGAATATTAGCTTTGGGCCAGCAGGTAGTTTTAAATAATGATATAACGTTGTTATTTGCTACAGCTCACTTGCGGGCTCACACCATAAAGTTTTCTTTAAAATTATTATAAGTTTGTGAAACATTTATTTGAAACATAAGCCTCCATTTAACCAAGCAAGGCACGAAAAAAAAAACTTTTACTATTTTCTTTACGAATTAGACTTTCAATCGGTGTTATACTAATTGATTACATTAATTAAAAAGTGGTATAGTTGTCAGTGTTCCTGGCTTCAGGTTCAAAGGTTCCGGGTTTGAGATCCGGTGTTTAAAGATTTTTCTGTGTAGTGGCTCTGAAACGGGATAAATTCAGCCTCGTGAAGACAAATTTTGATCTACTTGAACGAAAAAATAGTAGTTTTTGTCTGGGAAACTGAGATTAGTGGCCAGAGGGTTCGTTACACTGACAAATATGATAATATATGGCACCAATTATGGACTAAATGGGCCTTGCACTTAATGGCAATTTATAATAAAATTGGACTTGCATAAAAATAAACTTTTTATTTACCGTAATATGCTTTATACAGTAGGACAGGTCTGGATTAAATAGACTTAATTTATAGTCAAAAACCCGCCTCGGTGGCGTAGTTGGCTAACGCGCTAGTCGTGTTAAGCTCGACTGCTGAGGATGGGGAGATCGAGGTTCGAATTTTGGTCGGGTGAACTGGGGGTGGGTTTTCCTAAACGGTTTTCCACTCTACCTCCACGGAAACGTTGGTTCACTTCATCTAATTCAACCTTCCTAATTCCTAATCCATTAGTGTAATTAGTACTTAAAGCGTATAACTCGAACGGGTAGTAAGACGCGGTGCTAAATAATAATAATAATATAATCAAAATTATATATTTTATTATCACCACATCTTACAACCTGATTAGGATATAAACGTATATGATAATTAGTCTAATGGGGTAGGACCGAAGAAAGAAGATCTTAAGAGGTAATCTATCCGCAATTGCGTGAAAGGAGAGTAGGAAAATTTTTAGGAATAAATGCCCTCAATATACCCAACTAGGATTCGAATCCCGATCTCCTCATAATCAGAAGGCCAGTCTAACATGAGAGTGACGCCTTAGATTATTCAGCCACAGTATTTGTATTTTTAAACACACAATTCCGTTGAAAATTGAACTGTTCATGTAACACTGGACGGAATAAAACCTCGGCCACTTAGGCCAGAAGTGGTAACAGCTTCTTACCGACTGTTTACTTTGATCACAGTCATCTTGTTTGGAACCACTGTTGCCGCACCTGCTTCGCCCTCCCTCTTTCCAAAAACCTACCGTACGTTATTTCTAGAAACGAGCTGATGAATTACCTGTGGAGTATCCCGACATTATCCTGGTAGCCAGATAATTATAGAGGAGAAGACAGGATTAATATCCGTCACTGGGAGGAAGAACCGTACAAAGCGCGGAACTGTTGTCTTATAAGTCGAGACAATAAATTGGGTTTCGTTTTAACGTGAAAAAGAAGAGCAATTAGGCACGGAAATCAAATATGTGCCTTAAGATGGAATGGAAGGGGACGCGATAAAAAGCAAATGTGTTTGCAGTTTTTAAGGCAAAAACTCTTTTTAATTCAAAATACAAAAATATATCTCCAGTTAAAACGAAGAGTTTAACTTTCTTCACATTGTAGTATAAACAGTTCTTGAATATCTGTAAAGGAAGGGTGTCCTGGAATTTAATGACAACTTTTTCTCTTCATTTAAAAAGTAAAAGATTGGGAATACATTTAAAGAAAACTACCCTTGGTTGGTATTTAAACCCTGACCTTTCCCATGGCTATAAAATTAGTCTAAGTGATCTTGACGATTGGTCCATGGGGCCCACCGATGTGGGTATTGTATTAATACAATCATTATTATTAAATATGCTGCTGGCTTATTGTGAGCATACTCATATTTAGGGGGCTGCTTATTGAGACGACAATAATTATAAGGACGTCACCTAACTATACTATATTTCTTATAGGAATGGCAGTTCTGAAGCATCAAAACAACCTAAATACTTTTTCTCGTAAGATTGTTAAAAAGTATTTTTTGCACCACCTCCTACTACCCGTTCAGGCTTTATGCATAAGTACTAATTACGCTATGTTTTAGGGATTATTAAGGCTATATATAGATGAAGTGTATCCGCATTTGCATGGAAATAAATTGAAAATAAATTTTGGAAAAACCACCATAAGTACATCCGACAGAAATTTTAACCTCGATTTCCCGTCATCGTCAGTCAAGTCCAAAGTGAAGATAACGCCATAGACCATGCGGCCACTGAAGCGGATTGTTAACCAATTAATTTGGTTTGAAGTCCGTTTGATAAATTGTTCCAATTATTTACTTTCATCTCGGAAGTTAAATATTTAGTGTGAAGCGTCTTTTAAAACGAACTAATCTCACCTTAAAACAAATGGTTAAACTATCAAATCCAAACTATAATAATTTTAATATTATCACCTCGTTATTAACTCTAGATTTATGAATATTTTCAATACGTTTAATTTCCCTGGTATGTGGCCCCTTAAGATGAATAAAACGCATACATTGGTCCCTTTTATACTACTTTCAAGCAAATTGATTTTCTACTCAACAAATATGGAATTAAAAAGTATATATGTTTCAAATTAATGGTCAAATGCGCCGCTTAGTTGGCTCTACTCCGAAAAATGATTATAACAACTCCGCCCCTTTGGAGCAACTCAAGGACCACTTCGTATGGAGGTGAGGACACAAATACTGAGAATACTATGCATGTCCTTTGGCGAGAAGTGTGTTTTGTTGTATCTCGCCTTGAGTTTATTTAGGGTGTATTCTAATCAGGGTCAAATGTTCTAGAGGCGTATTCCCATCGGCCAGACACTAAGGAAAGTTCATATAAACATGAGTCTAGAAACGCTTAGTTTTAGAGTTTTGTAAATGTTTTCCTCAAAATTGGATTAGTCGTGGTGTTTCCAGTGAATGGCCTGCTCAATCATTACAGTTGAGCCCAATTAGTTTTTATATCTGGGGACATTGTTTACTCAACTTCTGTGCCTGATGTTTAGCTTATAAAGGGGCTTATTGTGAGAAATTATATAGCACCTCAAGTAAAATCAACCGAGTACGACAAAACATGGAACGCAGGCTCAGAGGATGTCTTGAAGCAGGATGCCATTTTGAACAAAATGTTCTGTCTTATTGTGTTTTGGTTTGTTTCAGTTAAACTTTGCCTTGTTTAATTACATTACTTCTTCTGTTGGATCACTTATTAGTTGAATTATAAAATTCCTCCTAGCTCGGAAACTAGGCTTGTTGACACTAAATTATTATTATTATTATTAGCACCGCGTCTTACTACCCGTTCGGGTTATACGCACTTACACTAATGTGCAATGGTAGGGTGATTGTTGCAATGGTAGGGTGATTGTGAGATGAAATGAAGGACCTACAGTTTAACGTGGAATCCGAACCACGGTGGAGACCTGGAATTCCTCTTGATACTAAATGTGGATGGTAATTCCCGTGGAATATTTGACACAAATTAAAATACACCCCGTATATTATAGCTCTGGAAGGTGTTAGAACATGTTTTCTACTCTTATTAACTCTTTGATTACCAAACCCTTCCTTCACCTCTGACAATACATCTTGTGAATGTGGGGAATGCCTGGCCTCCGCCGTGGTTCGGATTCCACGTTAAACTGTAGATCCTCCATTTCATCTCACAATCACCCTACCATTACACATTAGCGTAATAACCCGAACGGGTAGTAAGACGCGGTGCTAATAATAATAATAATAATAATAATAATAATAATAATAATAATAATAATAATATTAACTCTTAATTTTTATTTGTCAGGAAACCATTTGTACTATCTTGATTAAAACACTTTTATTCTACAATAGAATAAATCACTAGATACCTAACACTAAGCCTATATTTAATATTTACCCAAAATGTATTATTACAGTAAAACGCAGATTGTCATGAAAATCTAAAGATTTATTATTGTCGATACCACATTATTTCTTATCATTTCATATTTATGAAAATGTAAGAATGGTTTACGTATCAAAAGGGAAGAAAAACATATTAAATATGAAGACCTATTAATAAAATCAATCAATAAAGACGTTGCACGGACATATTATGAACTAAATATTGTAGAACATAAATATTTTAATTATTTATTTATTTTAATTCAGTGCTTTAAATTGAATCATTTGCCAATAGTAGATGCATACTTAATAAACACATTATTAAATTCAAGTTTAAGTATACAATATTATTTACTTCAGTTTAACATTTTGGATGATTTGATCAAGCAAGGATTTTAAAATTGACAATGTAGATTAATAAAATGATTTTTTTTAAAATTATTTAGATGTATATCATAATAGCTTTTATAATAATAATAAAATATTATAAGGGTATAAAATGTCGTTACAATATACCCATCTCAGTCTTCACTTTAAATAGAAACTTTTTTTTGTGCTTTTTATACTTTTTATTTAAGTAATACTTTCATACACATTTGCATAACATATTTTACTATTTGATTTTAATCAACAAAATTATTTGAAGCGTTATTGAAAATGATAGACCGTTTGAAATGGGATCTAAGTAAAAATGAATACAAATACCTAAAGATTTTTTTTTTTTTACAAATCACATCAATCAATTTATTCAAGGGGAATCCATACTAAATAATGGTATTGTAGTTATTGCGTTTTGTGTCTAACATTTCTCTGCAAAATACAATTTTTCAATTAGGGTAAGGGGAGAATGTATTGAATGACAAATGATGTATGGGTCATTAAAATATTTGTAAGTCCCCACAATCTCAGCAAAATATCGTCTTCATTTTAATGACGGGACGAGCTTCTTTATATAAACCTTAGACTTTTGTGCTCAGCTGATGCCTAAGGGGTTCACCCTTTTTTTTGTTCCATTTGAAATAAGTTTAGTCGAATTATACTATGTAAGGGCTCTCTTTCTAAACTCTCTTGAAACTAGTCGCCCTTGAATCAGAAGTCTACCAAGAGGGGTTGAACCGAGCCAGTTGTGTTCTGTTATAAAAGGGGTAATAGAAAAGGATTTATTTTCCTTTTGTGGTTTTCTCCTCATTGTTTAAAGTTATCTAGCTAGCTTTTTTTTTTTTGCACTGCGTCTTATTTTCTTCCAGTTCATTAAACTTATATTGTGAGGACGAGTAGGAATTGAGAGGAATTGCACCACCAATTACTTGGAGGTGGAGTGGGTAATCATTTGTTGGTGGGGGGAGGATAACCTCAATACAACCTGCCTTGAGATAGCTGGCCTCTGGCCTAACTAGACGAGCTTGACGTTTAGTAAATATGCCATCTCTTGTTGCAAACGGCACTGATCGTTGAATATTTTACTTCTCGAAAAGAGTACAAAGTTTTGCCTCTAAAATCTTAAAAGGATTCAATTGTACTTCCAGATGTGTATTAGGAAATGCATTTTCCTATCATTAAAAAAAAAGGGAAAACAAACAACTACTAAGAATACTTTACTAGGTATTAAATTTTTGAAAAATTAATAATTTTTTTTGCAGTAATATTAGAAAGATTCTAAAATCCACAAATACCATTTATATATAAGTATGGAAGATAATTGTTTATTAATATTTGTTTGTGGGCCTATATTGAGCTAATGGGACACAGAGACATGCTATATCATTTGGTGAGTTTATTTTTCTAGCTAGCAATCATCGTAATACATCGGCCTCCATTTTACTGGTTATACTTGGCCATATTGACAGTCTGTTGGTTAGTTAATAAGATTTGATCTAAGGGCCGTTGCAGCACCTTTGAAGCATTATAAATATTTACTAATTTAAATTTGCTTAGACTGAAAAAGAATTCCCCGGTAAGGTTGTAAGCCCTAACGTTTTATCTATAAAACAGTTCAATTTAAATGAAATATTGAAAATCAGGCGTATATCAGAAAGTATTTTATCGTTGATATATACTCTAATTTTGTTTTCTTAAAAACTGGACTTTTAAATATCAACGTAATTTAATTATCAGTAGTATACTATATAAATGTGCACTATCAGCTTTTAAAATTATTTCTAAGTTAACTTTATTGCAAATAAAAAATAAAATGAAGCCCATCTGATTAAACGTGTCCTTAAGCACTCAATAACACCCTTGACCTTTCTGTTGGAATGCAGCCCCTCCCCTCACCATCCTCCTGAAGTCAATTGAGTAACACTCTTAACGTTCTAGAACATTACCAAATTATCTGATTTGATTTTCAATTTAAATAACATTTTTAATAATTTTAGATTACGTCAAGCTATCTCATCTAATACATAATTTAGACCAGGGATTTTCAATCTGGGGTATGCGCACCCCCTTCTCAAGGGGTAGGCAAAATTTAAACGAATATATATATATATATATAATTTTTTTATAAACATTGAATAATCAAGCCCAGATTTAGGCTAAAACAAGAATAAAGAACGTAAGTACTTTTGATCTGGAAGCGCATTTTTGTCTGAGATGTAGATAATAGAATAAGTATAGATGCATTATTCACCAACAGCTTTGGGGGTATATAGTTGAAGAGAAACTGTATCTTGGGGTACCTGAAAAAAAAAGGAAATTTAAATACTACTGATTTAGAGGAATGGCTTTATTTTTTATTAAAATCTCGGAATAATTTCACATTCGACATAGCTGTAAATATTTCACTGGCTGGGGTCAGCCAGAGGGTTGCTTCATAGCTGCTTCATGCTTGCTTCATGCCGAGCAACGAGATACACTTTTATCTCCAGGGATATCCTCGTTTTAAACCCGGAGTATAAAGGTGGATAAAAAAAATACTATTGAAGGCGAAGGGAATATTACAGCTCAATGGTAGGAAGAAGCTTCTATTTTAGAACTGGATCTATCTTTTTTTTTCTTCTCTTTCATTTTCACTCGTTCCTATGGATCTCTTGAAGTTCTCCCCCCCCCTTCCTGTTGTACCTCGGGCCCTTGAAGAGGCTGACGGGAGTTATAATGATGTGAAGCTTCTTTATGCCACACAAAACACTTGAAACGCGACAAAGCACGAAATTGCAAAAGAAGAAGGTGACGTGAATTTTAAAAACCAACTAAATCCATGTTCAGAGGGAGGTCAGTAGTCAATTTTCACAACCTTGGATTAAAAAATAAAATAATTAATATACAGTATTACTTCATTAGTCTGACATTTCAGACAATACGAACACCATTTTAGTAAACTGGGACGTTTGAGGGTGATGGTCTTGGAGGGTTCTGAGTCATATGAGCTATATTATCAAAACTCAAAATCAAAAGAGAGTGATGAGAAACAGTTACAAAAAATATTTAATGTTTAAACGTTTAATCAATATGCTAGAGTTATCTTTAACTAAAATGATTAAAGTACTTGTAATAAGATATAGTTAAAATGTACACATGTACACATATCACGTATTGTACAACATATATATGAATGTACAACGCTAAACGATAAACTAACAAGTGTTAAAATAGTATTTATAAAAAATAACAATGGTGTAGAGTTATAATTATTATTCTATAAAACAAAACATGGATTAAATAGCTTCCTAAATGTATTACTTTCAATAAATTTCATCTCTAGATCCTACACACGCGTAAAAACTCACAATAATTTTAACTCATATATTTCGAAGAAATAAGTTTTATGAGCGTCCAAAAATATTTACATCGAGATTTTGTTAAATGTCAACGTTTCACGACCCCCTTAAACCGAAAGGTGGTATTTCTCGATGCCTTCTCTTTGAATATTTGTCTGTTTATTTCTCGGACTTGTGCCGAAACTATTTTACCGATCGAGCTAAGACTTGGTAACCTGAGATTTCATGAGGTCCCCCTGAGGATTTTTTTTGGAGTTAGACCCAAATTTTGGATTTAAACCTAAAGTTTGCTGAAGGGCAAAAACAGATAAAATCGATTATCTCAAAATCCACTTGAACGATTTGGATTAAATTTTGTATCGTAGCTTTGTTTAAAATTAGAAAATAAAATGGAAGCTCTCATTTTCCGTGAAAATGACTTAAAGCGTACTTTTATCTCCACAACTATTTTAGTAACGAAATAACATATAATTGAATGTTCTTGTTCTATAAAAATTAAAATATTTTAATTTGAAATATTTAGCAAAAAAGATAACGTCTGCGCTATCGGCAAACACATGTATTTTAAATGAAGCTCTTTGAAATTTGGAATTGAGTGTTGTGCTCTTTGGTGGACAAAGATGTTCCTCTTTCCTCAATGTCTTCTTAAGAGTCAAATCTATATTAATTAAGTAATGCTCTTTTTTGTAGTGTCTATGTAACAATAAGCAGTACATGATTTTTGTTTCACAAATAATATGTTAAAAAAAACTTTTTGACAACTTAGCTCAGTCGATAACCTGTATGTCTACTGAGCAAGGGGGTTAGATTACCAGCATGGCCTGAATATTTATAATTTCTAATATGTGTGTGTTACCCCTTTCATAGTGATTAATTAACGGCTTGGAGCTGGAAGTTGTGTCAATTTTAGGTTTAATTAGTTTATAGGTCGTGTGCTTGTATAATCAGTCGGTTCAGAAAGTGCACGTTTAGTACTAAAAATATATATATATATATATTTCTATTTTAAGATAATACAGGGAGAAAGTTTGTGCATTTCTCCGTACCATTTATTTGTATGAATGTACAAATCTATTGATTAAAAGATAAATATGTTACCAATGGTAATCCTATTTTGGCTTTTGCCGCTATGTGATGAGAGGGCAACATCGTTAGGTATTAGTTCAAATCATTTAAAAACAAGGTTCATAGAAATATCAGGTGCGTGAAATTATAACAATACTGCTATTTAAACAGTTTTAGGATCCGCGGGGTGGGTAGGCTTGGTAGCATAGTTGCCATATATCGGGAGCTAGCGCGTTACTACTGTGCAAGCATACTCAGTGACTGTCTAGAAATCTGGCAACGCGCATCGGTTGCTATGTCAAATACCCTCACGGATGGGTTGAACATGTGACGAGCCTCCACACCCTCACACCGGTTGCGCTGACCCACGGCCGTCTTTAGTTACAGGCAGGAATACTGAAGTTTGGCAACACTTCTTTGAGGTCGGTCAACAACACACCCACGTGCAGTATTGATAATCAGTTCAGTTTGTTTTACTGTTCGAGATGTTTGTTTATAGTGTAATTTACTTGAGTTGAACATTTTGCGGTGTGCATTATGTTCCTGGTCAAAGTATAGCAAAACATACGATAGATGAATATTTTGTGTTTATGATTAGTGGTATGCAACTAATAGCTGATATGATTTCAGAATCCTCAGTTTTGTACATTAATTGTGGTTATGCATACTCTGTTCGTTTGGAATGCAGTTGCTGCCTTGATTAGTTGGACATGATACAGATGCTAACTATTTCAATGATCCTACCAGAGGAGGATTAACTGTTCCATCAACAATCGGTTTGAGGATTGGAGTTATTGGGCATACGATAATGAAGATTTTAATGAAAGAAAGGTTTGAAAATAAGTTTCTTTGGAATAAAAATCAGAATCAACTTTTCCTGTCCATCCACTTCGGTGGCCACATGGTCTATGGCACTACTCTCGCAGCATACTAGACTGCAGATAACGGGGAGATCGAGGTTCGAATCTCGGTCGCGTGTATTGAATGTAATTTTTCCGCTCTTGCGTCACACAAATGCGGGTATACTTCCTATAAATATACCTCATTCCTAAAATCACTAGCGTAATTAGTAGGCCCCTTTATAAGCGTATAGTCCAAACTGGTAGTAAGACGTGGGGATAAAAAATATTCTTGTGTTTGGCCTATGGATACATTTGTAAGGATTCAGAATTAGAAAATTTTCAACAACTGTCTGTGCGGTAAATCCTTGGGTGAAATATTTTATTTAGTCTCGTCAACAATTGAAAATATACTTTTTATCAACTACATCAAGTTAGGAATGATAAACTTACAGTGAAAATTCTTGTTCAGAAAATTACCTAATGTTTCAAAATTATATATTCCAAGGCTGTTAGGGGTTCAAACTATTACATAAATAATACTCTTGGTTTTATTAAAATATTTTCTAAAGAGCTACCTACACCTGGACATGGGAATTGAACTTGTGAACTTTGGATTAGTGCAACAATAAATGCTCTTAATAGACCTCAAGCCTTTTGTAAGTCTCATTATGATGTTCTAATCATATTTGTGAACGGTACATAATTTCTTAACTAACAAATTTATTTTAAAATTATTATTTACATGTTTATTTGTTGTATTTTTCAATCTTTGAAGTATTTTTGTTTAATGATATACTTAAAACATATTTAGATTAACTGTTAGTATCATTAATATTGACTCATTAGTTTTTAAATGAAGAGAACAGTAAATATTCACACAATTCTCCGTAAGAACCGGCAGACCACCAGGCCTCATAACGTCACTACAAGCGGAGTTGCCATATTTAACACTCTGGCCTGTAACTAAAGACGGCCATGGCAGACCTCAATCCTAAAGCAGTTTAAAACGCAGCATAGGTAAGAGATTTGTTTTATATTTAGCATACATGAAAACATTAATCGATTGTTTTCCACAAATTACAATACAAGGAATGTTTAGAAAAGAGAAAAAATTACGAATGAAGTACTTTGAAATAGTTATACGCTTAACCGCACAATTTCCATTGGATAATTTATCCCCCCCCCCTTCCCCTAGCCACAACTATTGAAGTGTACCCCATAAAACGAGAGGTTCTATCTCTCCTGATAGAGTGAGGCTGGTTTTGATAATGGTGAATGATTTATTCAATTGGTTCACCGCATAGTGGTATCGAGTCATTTGGTACGTTCACCAATGAACGTTTTTTAAAATAAATACCGATAATATTGGTTTTTGTTTCTTTCACATCTTAATAAAGGAAAACTACATACACACTGCTTACCTAAAAGGATTACACTATGGTGTAACTTTTAAGATAGAATCATAGTGTAATCCATCAAGGTAAGACTGTCGTCTCTGAACTTAATTGGAGTTAATATTTTAAATGTAGTTTAAATTGTCTTAAGGTGTAAATGATAGTTTAATTTTTTTTACGTAGCACCGCGTCTTACTACCCATTCGAATTACACGCTTAAGTACTAATAATGCTAATGGGTCAGGAATTGGGAATGGTGAATATAGTGGAAGTGAACCTACATTTGCGTTGAGTGAAAGTGGAAAACCATTTAGAAAAAACACTTCACTCAGGCGAGATTAGAACCTCGATCTCCCCGTCCTCGGAAGTCTAGCTCAACACGAAACTAGCGCATTAATGAACTACGCCACCGAGGCAGATTAAATTGTTTTTCTTCTCACTTGCGGACATACTGAATGTTATGTTGAAGTTTAAATCCAAGCTAGTTGAATTGAGGTTTTTTTTTACTAAAATCTTTTCCATTTCTTCTTCAAATAAATTCCTGAACATTTAATTTGTATTCTACTTTCCTTGCATCTACCAATATAGTGTATAAATAAGGATAGTCCTAATAGGTTGAAAGACTAGAACTCAGATTTTAAGGATTTAGTTAACAATCCCCATTTTAACTTCTTGTAGGTTAGGAACTGACAGCAAAGGGCAGCAAACTTAAATACTTGCGTACAATTGTGAGTAACCTATCTTTTAAATTTGTTACAGTAAAACAAGGGAATTTAATTTACACTATAATTTGATAAACTTTATATTGCATGTTCAAATATAGATACAAATTTGTAAAAAAAAATATTTCATAATATTTTTTAATTTGAAAAATAATTTAAAAAAATATATTTAAATTCAACCAAAGTACTCTTTTTTTTAAATAGTAACTAAATACTTTTTATCCTTTTTAGTATTAAACACTATTAATATTATTCTTTTTTGATCTTTGAACAACCCAAAAAAGTGGCCCAAAGAATGTAAAACTTACAGACAAGGAGTGTGCCTACACGATGTATTTAATTTGGTTGATTAAACTTAATTAAGTGTTGATAAAAGAAGACTTATTTTAAATCTTAACTTATGTCTATATTTATTCATAAAATCTAACAATTCCACAATATTGTTCTTTTAAAAAATATTAACTTTCAAATGTCATCTCACAGCCAACGTAAAGTTTTTAACCACGCAAAAGCTTGGCATTTGACACTTGTGAGATTAATTCAGAGGACAGAAAGAATATTTCGGTTAAATACGTTCTATCAAACTTGTGTTTGAAAATTGTAACGAAGATCTGTTTATATGTTTTACAAAAGCTCGGAATGACAGAGAGGGATGCGGCTTGGAACAGTGAGAGAAGTTCAAAGCTGGCTGGCGCAAGATATGGATCAATACAGCTTTAAAGCTGCACGCTTTCTACAAATTTAATATGACTTTCACTTACAAATAAAATTATTTGCAAAGAAACTTTTTGTGTATGTGTACACATATTATTTTCGTCCATGCCATCCCCACGTTTACACTTCAAAGGTAGAATTGAGGAAGGTAGTATTTTGAAGAGATGTACCCATAGAGTAACATTAAAAAAATCCCTCAATACACCCAACCGGGACTTGAACCCCCGTTACTCCATCATTGACAGCCCATTCTCTTACGATCAGATATATCAAAGTAACGGCCCGTGGGCCACATGAGGCTTATTAATAATTGCCTGTTGTCAGCTGACCCTATTATGAATAATAATAATAAAATTTAGCACCGCGTCTTACTACCCGTTCGGGTTATACGCTTTAAGTACTAATCACTCTAATGGATTAGGAATAGGGAAGGTTGAATTAGAGGAAGTGAACCCTCATTTGCGTGGAGGGAGAGTGGAAAACCATTTAGGAAAACCACCCCCAGTTCACCCGACCGAGATTCGAACCTCGATCTCCCCGTTCTCAGCAGTCGAGCTCAACACGACAAGCGCGTTAGCCAACTACGCCACTGAGGCGGGTCTTATTATGTACCATCATGCAATGCGATCCTATTTTGCATATATAAAGGTTTAAGAACTACAACATTAGGGAATATGTTATTTTTGAATTTGGCCTATTTTTAGAAATTCTGTCATGTGAAAATGGGGCAACAAATCGGTACTCTTTCTTCGACATAAAAAAATTTTCCAAAAACTATTTGAATGTGCGCACAAATATGTGCAATGTTTGACAGCAAATACGTACGTTAACAGCTGTTGTTTTCTTATATGAAATTAAACAAAACAAACTGGAGATTTTATTTACTTAGGGCCTACACACATTTATAAAACATTATAAAAACTACTATGGTATAAAATTTAAACCCTAACATGAATACCACTATTACAATATTAACAAAATTTTAGCAATATTATTACCATTGTTGCAACGTTAAGATCATTTTGCAAATAAAGGTTTTTATATTTTTGTAAAAAAAAAAAATGTTTTTGGCCCAATATTACGTCTCATCAAAGTCCTCGGAACTTAACTGATCGTAAAGTCTAACCATTCGTTAAACTTGGCGTTCTTTTTTACAATACTAATTTTATGCGCTCATTAAATTATTAAAAGTTGCCTTCTATTAGTTTTTATCGTTAACCTTCTTAAACTGCTAGTTTTGTTTTAAGGATTTGATTGGCTTAATTTAATCAGAGAGAATACAAGCAAGTTATTACAAAGTCTATAGAGCTGTTTTCGAAACAAACCAAGACAAACCCCAGTTGGTCGATTATTAATTAAGTCACGTTTTTGTAAGGATATGTTCTACCTTTTATAGGTTTTGTTGTTATTAAATTTACAGTTGAAAATAATATCGATCTTCCGAAATTTTTGAACCCTTAGAAAGTGTAACTTATCTTCAAAGTCGTCATCATCATACAATAAATTACCCATTTTAGAAGAAAAATAAAAATAACCTTATTTGAATAGTAGCCTAAATTGCCCTGAAAAAAATATGGCGGAATATATAAAGTTGTTAATGCGAACTTTATGCTTACGAACAAGAATGTAGACCTCGCGTAAACTTTACGAGCAGTTTTACGTGAACATTAACGCTGACAGATCATTGTAAAAATAAAAGAAGATATATTCATTTATCTATATGCTACGATTATAATAACGGGCCTTTTTTCCACTTTTTAATAATATGCTTATGGTTTTTGGGATTAGGAAGGTTATATTTAGAGGAAGTGTACCCGAATTTGCGTGGATGGAGAGTGGGAAAAGATTTTGTAAAAACCACTCTCAGTGCAGACGATCGAGATTTGAACCTCAAACTTCCGGTCTTCAGCATCTAAGTCTACAGCAAGAGTGGCGTCAGACCACGTGACCACAGAAGTGGTACCTCTTAAAGTAAGTCGTCCATAGGGAAAATTTATTATAAAGTGTTTACAAGTTTGACCTTCATGGCTTCGTAAACGTAAACACGATGGAATATAATTAATTAATGTGTATTACAAAGTGATGCGTGATGGTTATGGGGTCTACATAGGATTATTGCTGGTAAACGAATCAAAGTCAATAAAGTGAAAAGTGACAACCTTGTCATGAGAATCAAACCGGGGTACTTTTGACTTTGTACGCCAATATTCTACCACAGATCCAACCAGGTTCGTCTCGTACCCGGGGAGATCTCACATTCGTTGGTGTGCAGTGACATTTCCGTGAATACAATTATTTACAGTTTGTGTGTTGATGTTAATTGACATTCGCTTTAATTACAATCATGTATTGTATACTTGGGCGCTCAACAGCACTGTCGAGTCTCAGATGGCTGGTGTTCTGATAGCTCGCAATACGATTGGCCATTCATAATTATGTAACCGACGATTAGACACGTCCATCACAGACTTAGCCCTAAACTATAAGTGAAGAATGACCCCGAGCATGGGGAAAATCCTGAATAGATCATTGGAACGTTAGGTAAATGCCCCCTACTGTGCCCAGGCGTCATATTTTCAAATAGTTTAAATTAATTTTACTGTGTTTTCCATCATATGGATAATCACGCAATAACCAATTATTTCAACCTGTATATGGATATAAAATATTATTTTGGATAAAATAAATAATTAAACTTAACCGAAATGCTCAACTACTTTCCTAAAAGTTTAACTTTTAATAATATATTTTTTAATTAATTTGTCCTCACATAACATTAATTTAGTAGAATTTATCGTATATGTGGAGGGCAGTGTATTTACTAAATTTGGGCTAATTAAGTTAAACTAAAGTTTTAAAAAATAAATGTTTTAAACTAATTCACAAAAATTGCAATTGTAATTAAATTATAACTTCTCGTATGTTTTCCATTAAAAAAAATAGTCCCCTATTCAGAGTTTAAAGGTGTTACCTTATGCATTTTTTATTAGAGATAGTACGCTCGAATCCTAAATTCCTCGAATCCTATGTTATTCAAGGAATTCTAGATTAAAGAATCTCACCAAAAAAAAATCTCAAAATTAAATATATAAGATTTAGATTGAACTCAAACTGCAATTTTTCAGGAATTACATAGATTCGTGTAGGTCTAAGAACAATTATGACAATTTAGCTTTATTTATGTAAAAAATAAAACAACAAGATCATCAATTTTTAAAAATATATAAATTCACTTACAGAAAAATAAATATTGTTTAATCCCTTCTTTGATTTTTAAACTTAATATAAAATACAAATAAAAAGAATAAGAATGTTCAGTGGTGCCAAACCTTCTTAAATGTTAATTTGTTTGCCTTTTTAAAATATAGACCTACATTTAATTTTTTTGACTAACTAAAAATTTACTTTTATAGATTTGAGGATTCAAATTTGGATTCAAGAAATATAGTATCTGACCCATCTCTAATTTTTATATTGAAAAACCGAACATGAGCCTTTATTATTTTGTTTTAGCAAAACGTCTTACCACCCAATCGAGTTATACACGTATATACTAACTACGATAATGTGTTAGGACTTAGGAAGATTCAATTTAGAGGAAATGTACCATAATTTGCGTGGAGGTAGAGTGGAAAACCATTTAGAAAAACACCATCTGTTCACCCAACCGAGATTCTAACCCCGATCTCCCAATCTTCGTCAGTCTAATCTAACACGAGAGTAGCATCTTAGACCATGTGTCCACCCAAGTGGGTTTGAGGCTTTATTATTTTACAGTACTTCGAATAATATTTAGAATAACAATGTCGATTGGAAATCAAATAGCTATATATTCATTTGACTACAACGAATGTGTGTTCTAAATAAAGTTAAAGCTTATTAAATTAGTTCTTTTTAAAATTTCAACCCCAAATTTATTACAATTTTCTATTTATTTTAAAAAGGGTTTTTTTTACAATTTTTATTTAGTATTCTTTGATTTTTTTTCTCTTGATGAATGTATTCGGACATTGATCACTATTCAACTCACACCAATGAGTACGCCGACAAAGTCTTTCAGCTCGATTGGTCGGTTTTACTGATAAAGGACCCACCTTGGTGGCGTGGTTAGCTAACGCGCTAGTTTAGTTTTGAGCTAGACTGCTGAGGATGGGGAGAGTGAGGTTCAAATATTGGTTGGATGAACTGGGATGGGTTTTTCTTAACTGGTTTTCCACTCTCCCTCCACGTAAACGCGAGTTCACCTCCTCTATATTCAACATTCCAAATTCCTGACCCATTAGCGTGATTATTAGTCAAGCGTTTAACCCGAACGGGTAGTAAGATGCAGTGCTAAGTATTAAAGTATAAATGACGAAAGGGAGCTCAAAGGCTTGATCCCGGCCCGTTGCACCAAGGTGGCTTTACTTTAATGTAATATTACTCTCTTTCCCTGAAGATGTGGGCACGTTTCCTATAACCTCAATCTTTCTCGTTCCTTCACTCTTAAGGCCCAAACACCGACACCGTGTATGTAGGTCAGTAGTCCGTATCTGTGATATTTAATAAATTATTTTCACGTCTAAACACTCCGGGCCCTTAATCACGCGACCATGCCAACCAATGAGATAGTCAAACATTTTGTCAAATAAAATTATTCGGAAGAACACGCGCCAAGAAGTCTGTTGATCAAATAAAACAACTTTTAAAAATATGTTGTCATATAGTTGAAATGTAGGAAATGAACTCTTACAATAAATATATTTATAAAACAATTTGAACTATCAAATGTATTAGTATTTCATTTTGTCTTGAAAATGCAATATAAATAAATATACTAGTAACCTAAATGTAAACAAAGCAAGCCAAGCTCTCGTGATGCGTTTATTTTGATGCTCACGTACATATTTACTTAACTTTGATTGGTAGTCCGTATAGACTAGTCCTTACAAAGTACAACTTGACAAACTTCTATGGAGTACAGACCTGGATACGAATACTGATAATCTATTTGGTTAACAAAGTTATCTAATACTGTTGCATAAATTTCCTACGGAGCACGGACAAACAGAATGTGTAGATTGGACATTAACCTGAATACACAAATATTGAGAAAGGAAAACAAATATATATATATATATGGATTCATCTAACGTTAATATATGAATAATTGACATACATACCTGAGCTACCCCTGGCAATGCTTTGCTTTGCTTCAGACAAACAGAAAATACCTCTTAATTTTATTTTTTCTGGCCCAGTTTTTAATTAATTTAAAAAAAGTTTAGTCAAAATGGTAGAATTCCGGCTTTAAGGTGCACATGTTCGTGCACGTGAGCTACTAATTTTAAATTTCAGCCCTCCACGTGCGGTTGATATGACGCAATAATCATGACAATCTCTTCATTTTATTAATAAATTGGTGACCTGGCGGTCTAGGGGGTAAGGTGTCGGACTTCTATGCTGGCGTCTGGGGTTCAATCCTCGGTCCCGGCACAGATTTATCTGATTACCAAACCCTTCCTTCACCTCTGACAAGACATCTTGTGAATGTGGGGAATGCCAGGCCTCCACCGTGGTTCGGATTCCACGTTAAGCTGTAGGTCCTTCATTCCATCCCACAATCACCCTACCATTACACATTAGCGTAAGTGCGTATAACCCGAACGGGTAGTAAGACGCGGTGCTAATAATAATAATATTAATAAATTAATAAAAGCATTTTGGAATTACCTAGTGGTGAACCAAGAATTCTCTACAGTGACACACTAGCCACCTAAGTTACTTAGGTAGAAAATAAATAAGTCTCAAACGATTAATCTTCCAGTCAGAAAATACCACCAATTTTAAAACGCACAACACCTCTTCATTGAACACCAAAAACCTTGAATAGAATCTCATTCTCCAGTGGTTATTCCAAGGAACCACGTTCTAACCTTCCATTTTCCAAGTTTTCCCAAATGTAAAAGCCACTAGCTTGCCCTAATGAACAATGATAACACCCCTTTAATTGTACTCTGGCGTCGTAAATTTACCCTTTACACCCCTCTACCCCAATCTCCCCCTTCTCTTCTTCATGTGGGAAAGGAAAGAAAGGAAATAAAAAGATCCAGTCGTGAAGTCATTAGACATTTCTCTATTGTTCTAACATTTCTCTGGCAAGCGTCCAAAACGCCAGGGGCTCGAAAAGGGGTTGCGTTGCTCCAATCTTTTATATCTCTTATGACCAGGAGGATGTTTCGTTGACTGCATCCCTGGCATGGGTGGGATACCAAGGTGCTTGCGCGTATCTTCAATTGGCAACAGCGCAGGGGTGTTGGTTATATAATAGTTCAATATTTCAGAAAAGGACTATTTGAAAGAATGGGATCGTTTATTCCTCCAGATAAAGTTGAATAGTTATAGAGAGAAACTTTTACTCCATATTTATTTTTTCCACCAGAGTCTCACTCTCCATTTGGGTTACACGTATATGATACGAACTACGCTGATAACATTTATATGAGGACGCTAAAATGTGAAGGAAACATAGATATATTTGCGTAGAGGAGAGTGGTGAACCAAGTAGGGTACCCGTCCGTGATTGAAACCCTGACCTCTCCACCAGCCGCAGACCAGTCAAAATGAGCTTGAAATTTAGATTGCATGCCCATCAGCGTGAGTTTACTTAAGATAAAAAAATGATTTTTCAAAAGTGACAAAAAATATTCTTATAACAGCTATAAAAATGTTCACCAAACATGTCAAGCTTGTGGCAAAATTCATGAGTAAGTGTAACTCGTGGGCCTTTTTATGCACCAGAATACACTGCTGCCCAATTATTATTATTATTATTATTATTATAAACGTTGAGACTAGCTTTAGATAAATGTACCCGCATTAGCCTGGCTAATGCCATAGATATCGATTGTGTCCATCCAGATGGGAGTGTAAAGAAAGCGGGAAAAGGCGAGTGTTTTTGCAATTTTTGTAAAAAAATATGTTTTTGGCCAAAACCAATAAAATATTTCTTCAGTAGAAATATAGGGTTTAGTTTTCTTCACATGGTAATATCAAAAGTTGTTGAGTATCTTCATGATCATAGTGGTATTAGAGGACAAACTTTTAAAATGAAAAAGATAAAAAGTGGTCATTCTTCCAAGACACGCTCTAAAGATTTTAAATAAGATTTGAGCTAACCATGTGAAGAAAATTAAACTATATGTTTCTACTGAAGAATTATTTGATTTATTTTGATCGAAAAAGTTTTGATATAAAAACTTCAAAAAAACAAACAAAAAAACTGGCCTTTGAATAATGTTGCCTATACTCGTATCAGGGGGTGGGATGTTAACTATTGTGAGTTAATGGAAGTATTTTGGCAGTTTAAATAATGTAAAAAAATAGGAAATATAGCCAATTATTTATCCAGTGAAAGTATAGAGGAGTTTATTTCTTCCCATTTAATCTCGACCTTTCTTGGATATCTGGCAAGAGTGTCCTATAATTTCTATGATGACTGTATATCTTCGTTTAAATGGTTTCTTATCAATGTTTTCTACTGTAGCAATATATTTTGTGTTTTAGCCAAGACAAAAGTTTATGGGGTTCAAATCCCATGGGTAAATTTATTAGTACATAAGTAATCATTGTTATTTTTATCTCAACCCAATAAGGGGTGTACTATCTTTGGATTTATCCCTACATGTTAAAGGATAACTTTCAGTTTTACGCTCAGCGCGGCGTCGCTAATGACCCTCATATCTGATATTTATTAATAAAGTGTAACTTTTAATTTGATATTTTTTTGAATAAAAAGCATTATGAAAACTGCATAAATACTTCCCTTTTACTCATGTTCCCTTTTATCCTACTGTTAAATGATTAATAATCAGCCAAAAATAATAGCTAAGTGTATTTCTTTTGAGCTGGCGTGGCTGCTAATTTGATTTAACCACCCATACAAACATTACACTATGTATCGTGGAGTAATTTTAGACACATCGGAGGGATAATACATGAGATTATAGTGTTTGACTTTGCCACAGAAGGTCGAGGTTCAATTCAGACAGCTTGAAACCTCTCTCTCTCTATTTATCTGCCTTCTATCTCTCTTAGATCCAATTCTCCACTAAGCTTGGTGTTAGTTGGTTCAATGTGTAGCCATAGCAAAGGGAATCCTCTGCCATGTTCGATGCAGTCTACGATGACGCTTTGTGGAAAACAATTTGTGTCAGTAACAATCTTCCCCCTCCCCTCTTCCTCCATCATCACTACCCACCAGACCTCTTTCCCTCCACCCCTCATTATTCAATCATAGAGGAACAAGGTTCCAAGGAGCTAATTTCTACTTGAACTATTATTAGTCTAAAGTGGGTATAATAATGATGAATATTGTTTAGTAGCTTTAAATATTTATTTGATATTACATTGTCCAAGTCCAAGAATTGTATAATCGTAACAAATTATAAAACCTTTTAAATTGGTAAAATATTAAGAGATTAAAATTAATAACTTAGCTAATAATTTGTCATTTTACAACTGTTACAACTCTTAATTGTTAAAAAAAGGTTGGAAACTTTTAAAATACATTTAATATTTTACTAATAACCTTATAGATTACTATATCAATATAAAATTGGGTTAAAATTTAATGAGTTATTTTTCAAAGCTTTAAATGTCTTGTGTAAAATTTTGGTAATAAATTTGTCTCTCCTCATAATGAGCGTACAACCCAAACGCGGTAATAAAAAAAATGGTAAGGCTATTTTTAGAGTATCCGAAACTAATACAACTATTTTGTAACTTTTAAATTTTTAACTCTCTTGGCCACATGAACAAAGTAATATTACATCATTGATATCTTATGTGAATACTATGAGTGTCATGACTTTTATTTAAGCTTAATTGAATAATATGGTTTGCCAAAATTAAAGTTTATTGACAAGGCTTAGACTGGTTAGACTTAATTTTATATTAATACTAAGTGAAATTAGATTAAATACTTACTTTAAAAGTCCATTTAATCTTCACTACCAAATTAAAGCACTCCGGTCTGAAACAAGCAATTTACTTTTGGTATATTTAATTTTATGGAAATCGTAAATAATCATAACCTTTTGGAAATGTTTGTAATTAATACAATTCCTTTAGCCTAGTTAATATTGTCCAAATCAACAAAATCATAAAAATTAAATAATGTATCAAATAAATTGTATCTTAATACTGAATTTGGTTAAAATTAGATGATTCATTTTTCATTTTCAAAATTGTTAAATCTTTGGCCTGGTTAATAGGTGTTGCAGAAACTGTGCTTTTTTGAATTAAGTATGATTTTATAAATATTTATATATATATATACATATATATGATTTACTTTTGAATAGTATTTTCACTATATTATGGGTCTTCTGTTTTTCTGGGCCTATGCAAAATGTTAGGATACTTTTACAAATTTTATTTTCAAACTTAAGACATCTTAGCTTAGTGTAATAACATCTTACTTTTAAAATGGCTTACCTCTCATAGTTATATGCTGATTTTTATGATTGTATCTAAACAATATATGTTATTTTGACAAAGACAAACAAGTTCGATTTGTCCATTTTTCTTTAGCTTACTAAATAGGTGATCTTAATATGGTGGGTCGAATGACGATATAAAAACAAAGTTGTCTTGGAGGGTACTTACCTGTGTTCCAAGTATGGTAAAGATCAATTAATTGATTAAAAGGTTATTAGACACATACAGAATTGTGTGTTCGACATGTTAATCCTTTTTTATTTTCATACAAGAATAAAAATACTATATATATATATATATATATATATATATATATATATATCTATATATATATATATATATATATATATCAATGATACTTTTTTAAATAAGATTTCTATTTCTAATCGTAAGTGGAATCTTCTTTCCAAAAATATTTTAAGTTTCATAGATAATTTATTATTCAAAACACATTAATCCAATTTCAAGGGTTAAAGAAATACATTTTTAAATTGACAAAACTAGAGCATAGATTAATTGTTTTTAAATTAATAGACGTTTTCTATTTTTTAAACACTATAATATTTTTATACCAAATTTATCAATCGGAATCATTATTTTGTGTATCAAATATATATTTGCCATCTTCTTATAAACAATAATGTTATTTACTTTATTATTGTATGGCGTGCACACGAATTAAATATATACAAGCATTAAATGTAGCAATTTTCGCCTAGCTAACTTCATTAATTTATTCTGAAAATTTAAAAATGGCACCTGTACACGGAATCAAACCCGCGACCTTGGACTTAGTACGCCAAAACTTTAACCATTGAGCTATCCAGGAATCGTCCCGTGTCCAGGGTCATTCTTCACTCATATTTTAAGGCAGAGTCTATGATGGACGTGTGAAAATCGTCAGCTACAAATGTGTGATTTTATTAAGATCACGAGCTATCAGATAACGCAGCCGTCTTAGACTCGGCAGTTGGCTTCATTCTGCCACATTTACTATTACTATAATTGTAAGGGATTGCATATTTAAGAATCAAATAACCAAATTTTTAGAATATGATATGTTGATAGAGAATTCCTTATTTAATGGCTTAAATTATAGTTTCGTCTATTTGATTCTTAATTAATTTAGTAATTAAAACCACATATACAAATTAAATATCAATTATTATCATAATTCCTTTGCCACAAGGAATAAATTACCAACACACATTTGGGCTTAGGTATGTTTTTTAATTTACTTTTCTAAGATTATATAGGCCTATCCCTATGCTCAAACAATGTACTAATAAATATAATAGGCCAATCATATTTATGTTATCTTAGTCTGGGCCAGGTTATATAATAATGAGTTACATACCCTGTACTAATCACAAAACATTGTTAGGATAATACAGTCTCGTAGATTACGGCGGGCAGGACATGCAGCTTAAATGAGAGATTCTAGAGCCATGTTTAGAAGTACTGACTGTCAATCCCAATGGAAAGAGACCATTGAGAAGGCCCAGATGCAGATGGAAGGATAAAGAATGGACCTGAGTGAGATGTGGTGTAGTGAGGTGGACTGGATAGATAGGGATAGGTGGCGTACTTTGGTAAGCTCGGCAATGAACTTTCGAGTTATTATTGCCATAGATTAAGAAAGTAAATCTGTTAAGTATTTGGTTAAATTTTCCATAATATGGTCTAATACATTTAGGACTATTACAAATGGAAGTAACCAATAGATCACAATAAACCATCTTAAGAACGTTCTATAAGTTAAGAGTTGATAAACCCCTCTTTGGTGGTAGTATGGTCTAAGGCGTCATTCACTGGACTGGACTGCCGATTACTGGAAGATTGATGTTTGAAACCTGGTGAGATGAACTAAGGATGGTTTTTACTTAATAGTTTTTCACTCTTTCTCCTAGAAAATACGTGTAAAATTCCTTTAAATTTAATCTTTATCCTCTTTTAATCACTAGCCTAATTATTACACATGCCTATATCCTAATGGGTGTTAAGACACATCAGTAAAAAAATTAGTTGATAAATATAATATTATGTTTAAAAACTTAACCTGAAAATGAACACGGGAATCGAAACTGGCATATATATCTTAGCTTTCGTTTGTTTTTATCACGTCTGTAACCATGACCCTTTTGTGTCTAAAAGATGAATCTATCTTTATGTATGAGATAATAGGCTTCCTCAATCTATCTGAAACAAGGACCCAGATAAGATGTTTAAAACTAATAATTTCTTCGTATAATTATTTTTAGCAATAAAATTACAAGGTGACCTGGTGGTCTAGGGGTAAGGTGTCAGACTTATGTGCTGGCGGCCGGGGTTCAATCCTCGGTGCCGGCACAGATTTATCTGATTACCAAACCCTTCCTTCACCTCTGACAAGACATCTTTTCGGATTCCACGTTAAGCTGTAGGTCCTTCATTTCATCTCACAATCACCCTACCATTACACATTAGCGTAAGTGCGTATAACCCGTATCGGTAATAATAATAATAATAATAATAATAATAATAATAATAATAATAATAATAATAATAAATTACTAATCTATCCTCTAAGCTGGAATTACAAAAAAAGATCATGAATCGCTCTCGTTCTATTCTTTACGATTTCCCACATCAAAATATAAACTCAGCCATAAATAATAGGGACGAATTCAGTGGTGTTATGGAATTTTCCAGGGTAGGTAGAGCTTGTTTAAACTGTATCTGCGCTGTGTTCTCTTCTCCTCGGTCCCCACTTGACCAAGCATGCGTGGAGTGCTCTACACACCTCTAGTGGGAACGTATTTTCATTTATACCTACCTGGTCGATGAGCGCTCTACTGACTGATAAGAACAATTCACCAATACAGTTTTTACTAACTCTGCCTAGCCTGGAAACACTCAACGCCACGGTACTGCGCATATTTCTCTTAGTATGAGAAACTTTTGAGTCAGTATTATGAGTTCGAGTATTGTATTCACGTTGTTTTAATGACATATGATTAGTTTAAATACAAATAAATGGGGTAAATATATTAAAGAGTTACACTTAAAATAATAAAAGCTATTAAACAGAGAGTGGTTGTTTTTTGTAATACAATAGTTTAATTAATATGAAATAATCATAGATCTATAAATAGGTTATAATATTTTATTAAAACTACAACTTCGCTTGTATTAGTTAGTTTAAAATGTTTGCTATGTATTTATTTTGCCCCCTGATAGCCCTGTGAACGCCTAGAAGTTTTAAACCCACATCGTTTAGGTATATATCTGTACTTTGGCAGAAAAAGGGACAATGTCACATTTACATGTTTCTGGGAAAAACCAAATTAAGTCGCTAGAAGTTTTTAAATCATACATATATCATCCAAATAAATTTTTTCCGAGGTTTATCTATTTCATTATTCTTGGAATGGCATGTAGTAGTTAATATAAAAGTAGATTTCAGTTTTACGTGTTCTACATACTTTTTTTTTTACAATGGCTCTCTTGAAAAATTAAAGTAAAAGGACATAGGCCCCATTTAACGAAGTGTATATTGTTTAAAACACATTATTGAATCCAATACATCATACTTTTTATTTTCAGAAAAATTCTATAGCTTGTTGCAGCTTTTATTTATAAGTAGCACAGAATAAAAGGATGACGCATGCGCATTACTTGGTGCTAAAGAAGAGTATTATTTAATTCTACCTAAAGTCCGGGACACATACTAGTGTCTTTAAGAAATTGTTGGATTTATTCCATAACACCGAGTCAGCTGCAGTTGATATAATATTGGTAGCTGATACACTTATATTTTCTAAATATATAACAATTTAGAATTTAATCCTAGTAATATATTATAGTTACATGTAATTATATAATAAAACACATTCTTTCTTCTTTTTCCAGGTAAATATCCATAGCAGAACTCAACGTTACACAAGTAGAGTACACAAGGACTGGGAAATACACTGTAAGTTTGTCGAATTTAAGCTTCTTTTCTCAATGATTAAGTAAAAGTTATTTACATGGCTGTGACTTTCTGCCAGCCTGAACTTTATTTTATGCAAGATGAAGCACATTAGAAGTTCAGTTTCATGGAAAGGACCATTTTAAATACAAATGATTAAATGTTGGTGATTAAGTCTAACATCAATACAGTGCAATTATGTGATGACGTATTTTATTCTAATTACAATTGGTTTGAAAGTGAAACGTTTATTTGCCTTCATTTTAATTTTGGTTTGTAAGCTGTTAGGTTAGTTTGAACGATGGGCCATGGATTTATAGTGGTGTCTAGATTTGTTTCACACAAGTCAAATAATATTTTGATACTACACTATTTTATTTTGTTAACACATTCAATACTTACTTTATTTTATTTGACGGTGTCTAAAAACAATTTGATCCTTAAATACTTTAGGTGGTTTGGATAGTAGTGCAAGTAAAAAAATGATTTATGAAAAACAGTATTATTATTATTATTATTATTAATAAACTGGATATAAACTTTGTGTATAATGTACACACAGTGATCAAAAGGGGTTTTATTGAATTGGAACTGGATAAGTTTTATCCACACTAAAAATAATTTAACTACCCTTTTGATCACTGATTATATATTATTGTAGCCAAAATTTTTTTTACCACGTCTCCTAGCAATAATATTAGACTGTCTTAATCTTTCAAGTCATGTTGTATTTGTTTGTAGTCATAGGAACAGTAGAAGTGGCTAGCACTTTGATCTAGCAAAAAATATTGGAACTATGAGGCTCATGTTTCACGAAAGCATGTTTTGACAAGAAGAATAAATAATTCAAGACCGATCATGTTTCTAAATAGGCTATAAAATATAATGTGTAGTACTAAATATTTCACAATCTCTACAAGCATCATTATTTTCTTCAAATTGATACCATTTGTGAGATTTATGTTTTTATTCAATCCGTCACTAATTAATATGTAAAACTTTGATGAAAAATAAACTCTACCATAAAATATAGAGCTTTCCTCTCTTTTTATGTTTCATTCTTAAATTTCTTAGTCTAGGAAAATCAGCTTATTGATGTGGAAAATCTTTTGAAAGTAAAAGTTTTCCGGAAAACTTTCAAGGTTTCTGCATCGTACATGTTTTCGATTAAGTTAAACCATAGAAGTGCGACTTAGAAAAACTGTATTTATAACTGTCAAATTACGGACTCGATTCGGTGGCTGCATGGTCTATGGCGGTGTTTCTCAAAGTGTGATCCACGGTGGCCTATCAAGTGGTCTGCAGGATTCCAGAAAGTATAGTAATATTAATAAATTAAAGAAAGATTATCACATATAATGCAGATATTTGAAATGCCAAGGATTAAAACATAAATATTACAATAAACTGTAATATTTTTTTTCGGTACACACATTATATTATTATTATTATTATTATTATTATTATTATTAGCACCGCGTCTTACTACCCGTTCTGGGTTATACGCACTTACGCTAATATGTAATGGTAGGGTGATTGTGAGATTAAATGGAGGACCTACAGTTTAACGTGGAATCCGAACAACGGTGGAGGCCTGGCATCCCCCACATTCAGATTATAATAGAAAAGAAAATCTGTATCACCAACAAATCTGAACAAATATTTTTTATGAAAAATATAAGATTTACAATTTTAAAATGAATCAAAAAATTATCACTTATTAACTCTAAGTATTATAATTTTTTTTTCAAAATTTCCAATGGTAAATCATTTTGGGTTTTATATTTAAAGCCATAAAATGGAATTGAATCTAAATAATATTTTACCTGAATAACTTTCAAACAATCGCCCTTCTTTAAGGGCCCCGATCTGCATAGCTTCCATTTTGTGCTGGTTTAACGCGCTACTCTCGCAGTAGAATGGACTGCTGAAGACTGGGTGATAGGGATTGTAATCTCGGTTATGTTTACTAAGGTTTTTAAATATTGTTAAATGGCCTTTTGATATAGTGGTCTGATCTTCTAGATGATGACCTACAGGTCCCAGGCTTGATTCCCGTCTGGTACAGAGGGATTTTTTTTTTATCGAGAGGGAAGTAATTCCCATGTTCACCAGGTATTTGTAGATTAAGCCTAAGTTGTGTTAATATCTTCAATATTCATTGACTTCGCGATGCCATATTCACTATCATCATCTCCTCATCTCATTGGGACATGGAAAGAACCTAAAAAAAGTATGTACGATTAGTACATTCGGGAGTCTGTTGGGCAACGGTACATTAGTTTTGGCTAATCTTTACCCATGTTGATGTTTCCCAGACACGTGATTATTATTATTATTATTATTATTATTAAATAGTTTCCACTCTCCCTTCATCTCCTCTAAATTTATCCTTCCACATCCAAAACACTTTCGCATACTTTACATTATGCTTACAACCCGGATGGCTAGCTAGACGCGGTGCTAAAATAAACTGGTATACGATGTTTACTGTTATTATTATTATTATTATTATTATTATTATTAGCACCGCGTCTTACTAACCGTTCGGGCTATACGCACTTACGCTAATGTGTAATGGTAGGGTGATTGGGAGAGGAAATGGAGGACCTACAGTTTAACGTGGGATCCGAACCACGGCGGAGGCCTGGCATTCCCCACATTCACAAGATGTCTTGTCAGAGGTGAAGGAAGGGTTTGGTAATCAGATAAATCTATGCCGGTACCGGGGATTGAACCCCGGCCGCCAGCATAGAAGTCTGACTCCTTACCCCTAGACCGCCAGGTCACCTTGTTTACTGTTAAAGGGATTGCCCATAGGAGCACTTAGTGCTTTGTAAACGTAATTTAAGAAGTGGTTTGTTATATTTTAATAATATAGTTCACGCCATAAAGAGGGTAAAGTTCCCTACAGGATTAAAAAACTTATATATCTAATTAAAAACTCATAAAAAGACGAAATTAGTTCATTTTCAACGAGATTTCTCATGTAGGTCATAGATAAGAGATCAAATTAAATGGTAATAAACATAAAGCCATTTTAAAACAAATAAATATATTTTTAATAGGGCAAAGACATAAAATTATGATTGATTGAGGGTTATTCCAGTGAATTTGAAGTCTCAAAACTATTATTTACACTAGAAATATTTCATTATGAGGATTTTCAAATTAAGTGGTGCACTTTAGGGAAAATATATGTTCCTGAATAGATTTAACAAGGATATTAAGAATTACATATTATTAAAATTATTAATTAAAGCTTACTGAAGATTTATTTTTGAAAATTCATTTACTTTAAATGTCCAAAAACTATTTACTATAAATACATATCTTAAAAGAGTTTTTCACATGATTGTTAAATTCTTTTGTTTTTCTAAATACTACAACTTTAAAGGTAGTTTACTGGTAACCAAGTTCAGAAAATTTTGTAGCACACTAATATAAAATAAATATTAAGTATGTACAATTATGTCGTGACATTTTTTATTTATATAATCTAACTTAAATACCAACATTAAGAAGCTCAAATTGTTTAGTTAAGGGTGTAGAGTAAATATTTTTTAATTTTGAGGAAAATAATCACCATTCAAATGGGGAAGCATTGGACTAATTCATTGTGGAACGACATTTGAGATAAAAACCCGTCTTCTTTAAGATGAGGGTAAATGAACTGCAAATTAAGTTAAGAATTTTATACTATTTTTAACCGTTTCAATGTCTTAATGGCCCAAGGTATCTCTCTCGTGTTAGACTGGCCTGCTGATTACGGGGAGGTTGGCGTTCAAATACCGGTTGGGTTTAATCAGGGTGGTTTTTCCTCAACTGTTTTCCACTCTCCTTCCACACAAATACAGGTACTTTACCTCTAAAATGCGTAGTTATATATGCGTATAAGCTGAACAGCTATTAAGACGCAGTGATAAAAAATATTTTTAATAGTAAACAATTTGAGTTTTGACCAAAAAAATAAAATAGTTTTCCAGTAGATTAATTAAGTTTTATTTTATATAAAAATAATATCAAAAATTCTTTGATATCTATAAAGATTATCATGAATTTTGAACAAGATTATTTATATTAATTTAACTTAACGATCCTACCTAAGCAATACTTGATATATTGCTGCCAAAAAGGTTTGTTGTTAAAACAAAAATGCAAGAATAGCGATTTTAAATCATTTCCTCTTACAGTAGGGTGAAAATGTATCCCCAATTTTCCAAGATAGTCCCAGTATTTGGTATATTGTTCTATATCTGTAAATGTCCTAAGATAATTCCAAGATAATAAAATATTATGCAAAATAATCTCCTTTGCTAGATTTAAATTTATATTATATATTTTTTGAAATTACTGTGTTGACATTAGTTTTGGTTAATTTCTTTGATGATTCTAAAAATAAAATTGGATTGAATGATACGTGTTAAACCGTGATTAAAATAATTAAACTCAATTAAATTTAAGGGTGACCTGGTGGTCTAGGGGTAAGGTGTCAGACTTCTATGCTGGCGGCCGGGGTTCGATCCCCGGTCCCGGCAAAGATTTATCTGATTATCAAACCCTTCCTTCACCTCTGACAAGACATCTTGTGAATGTGAGGAATGCCAGGTCTCCACCGTGGTTCGGATTCCACGTTAAACTGTAGGTCCTCCATTTCATCTCACAATCACCCTGCCATTACACATTAGCGTAAGTGCGTATAACCCGAACAGGTAGTAAGACGCGGTGCTAATAATAATAATAACAATAATAATAATAATTAAATTTAAACTTACAAAAGTAAATTAATTTAAACTCATACTTCATTTACACTTATTTTTATTTTTTTATCGGATTGAAGTGAGTAGAAAATGGTCAGCCTATCTTAAACACTACTAAGCCCTCTTAATTTTATGTAAATAAAGAATGAATACATAATAAACACTACTTTGATTAAAAGCATAGCATATTAAATGAATTTGTCTTCATATTTACCTTGGGAGAGATTTATTTCCTGATTTATTTTTATTTTGATCAGCTACCTTTTATTTAATGAACTGAAAAGGAAATGAAAATAAAAGACGTAGCTAGATTGAAAGGATAAAGAAGACGTACTTTGTCATCTTGATCAAAACCATGTTCTTTCGCTGTCTACTTTGTTATTTTCATTTTCAATATGCCACGATGGCAAAGAGAAAGTTTAACATATTAGCTTATTTTCTAATTTTGCCATAAATTATTTCATATCCTTATTTTTCAATTTTAATGATAATATAATAAGATAGGTTTTGTCTCATATATATCTACGTTAATAAACTAAAAGAAATAAAGAGCATCCTTGTAAATAAATATAGTAATATTAATAATGATAAAACAACGAAACCAAATAATTATTTTTAGGGAAATATATGTCATTATTTTTAATTGTTTTGATTTTCACTGAGCATTTTATTTAGGCCTGTGCGAATACGTTATTTTCAATTTTGATTCAATATAAATCTTGGCTATCTTACTCGAATTAAATCCGAATCGAATCTCATGCCTGTATTTCTTTTTTAAGTTTAATCAGAATCGAATCCCCTAAAATACTTATCTTATCGAAATGAATTCCCTAGTAAACTTATCTAAACGAATCCTATTCGAATATCACGCTTTAACAAAATGATAACATGTATTTTATTTTAAAAATAGGTTCGGATCAGAATTTATTAATTGGGTTTATTAGTCTTTCTATGACATTGTTTTAAATCGAATCTTATGTTGAATATTTTACAATGATAAGTTTCCGAATCCAATCCAATAATAAAACATTTCACTTAGTGTTGATAAACATTTTAATCGTGTTTCAGGTCTATTAATAAAAATAATGTAATAAATAGCACTTCAATCAAAAAGTGAAGTATTGAATAAAGATAGCACCAGTCTTTTAATCATGGCACAAGATATTCACCATCACAAACAATTGGCCTTGCGTCATTACTTTATTGATTCACTCTATTATACAATTAATTTCTGGTCTGACTATATTAATTTGTTGAGTGAGTATGAGCAGATTCGTATATTGAACTAAGCACATCGAATCCTAATATAAGATTTATTTAGATTTGAAATTTCAAATCGAATCTGAATCTTACTAAGATTCCGATTTGGATTTGAAATTTCGAAGGTTTGCACAAGCTGAATTTTTTTTAAGTCTTGTTAGAAATAATCAAAACATATCTTTAAGATCAGGTTTAAGATAAAAAATCTTTAGATCAGATAATTGTAAGTAAAGAAAAAATATTTGTTTTTTATTTTTACAGAAAATAAAATACACCATTTACCAAAAAATAGAAAATATTGAAAGTTTATATTTAATCCATACCAATAATCGCTTACTTGACTAAATATTATGAAATTATTTGGTGTCTTTTTATTCTTAGAACTTATTTAATCTATGCTATATTTAAGTAAAATGTGTAGAAAATTAAAAACGCATGTTAAAGTAAGTGCTTGTTTTTTTTATTATTACCTTCAACCTAATTTAAAGAGTAGGAATGAGAAGAGATGCTTAGAAGAAAATGGTAGTACAAAAGTGATAAATACATTGATGAAGAAAGATTTGAAAGTTCTTACTTCCATTATGATAAATGTTAATTATTTAAAACATTATTCGAAAATTTCTCACAGACAGATAAATAATTAAGTAGTTCTTATATAAAAAAAATGTAAATGTAATATTTCTCGGGGTTCTACCTCCTATTTTCTTTGATATTTTTGTGGCGTCCATAATTACTAAAACCAAAATAAAACCCATTTTACACGACTTGGCAGTTGGGTCAAATATGCCTTCCTAAATAGTCCATGTCAAGTGTCTCTAGTTGTGGTTTTACGAAACCACCTCCAAATGTAGCAATTTCATACTAACAAGTATAACACTAGTATACATTTGTTTGCAAATAAATATAACCTTAAAACTTAGAAACATTTGAAAAAACAACAACTTTAAAGCATAAAATTCAAATAAATAGAAGATAACAGCATCAAAAATGTATAGACCATGAAAAAACGTTTATTATTACTCACTATAAATTAATGCAAGGACTATAGTGGCTGTTTGTTCCAAAATTCCAACTGACTAAAGGCCAAACAGTGATGCTATTTCCAACCCACCAAGATCTCCCTATTTAGGGAAAAAAATCTTTGGCTCAAGTATATCCTTGAGTCAAGTATAACTAATTACCATGTAAAAAAACCCACCAAAACTTTATTCGTATTCAATTTAAAATGATAAAATAATCGCATATACGATAACCTCACCTTAAAGATTATATTTAAAACTTGGTTTTATGATATTATTAGTTGAACTATTTCAACCCTAACACAAGAACTGAACCTCAACATATTATATGTCCATTTCACCCCTTACTTTGATTCGGTAGTGATAGGATCGGTTCTAAAATGACACTCTTGGGAAGGTGTTTTTTTTTAATAGGGACTTTGGAGACTCAAATTTCAATTAAAAAAACTGTACGAGTAAAGAATGGTAGGTAACACTCCCCACTTTGAGGTCAGGTGGTCGTGGTACTCCCCTCACGTCACCCCCCTTGGCAATGTAACTCCCTATCTACCCCCTCCCCCAACAACCATTTGGAAGTTGGAACTTTATGTGCTACCACTCGTGCTGAAAGGTTAATGAGTAGGACGTGTAGTGTGTTCCTCACCCTTCTGAGCCTCCTCACCCCCTTCTGCCCTAAAACTCCTCCCTCTTCCCCCTTCTTCTAGCCCAAATACCTCCCTCTGCCCCTGTTCTGGCCCCATCTTTTGATCAGTTTCCGAATGCGGAGGCTAACTTTATACTTTACACGACGATGTAAGTGAAGTTAGGTAGATCTTTCTCTCTACCTCTGGAGACAAAAAAAGGAAATGGGGCAAAAGGGAGTGGGGCGGGAACGTTTTTGATTTGGGGGGAGGGGGGGCCGATAGCTACAAGCGTGTAATGTTTTTATGAAATAACATATTTGCTTGTCAAAGCTTTGTAAGAAGAGAAAGCATTTTCTTGTACAGTAATTACAAATATTTGTTTTAGACAGTTAACAAATACTTATATGCTGCAACCAAATATACTCAGATGAATCTAGATCAGTGGTGGGCAATTTTTTCGGAGGGTGGGCTAAAAGAAAAAAGAAAAACGTCAGACAGCCCAACAAAATTTATTAAAATGTTGGAATGATACATTTTACACAACTATTGTCCAATTAAGTGTTAGTAATTATTAAATGAATTTGTATTATAATGGTTTCTAATACAATGTGAGCTATCTAAATGATATATCAAATACTTAATTAAATAGATACCTTCATTACTTGAATGAAAGAGTAGATGATGAGTGAAACTGTTCTTCTAAAAGTTTTTCATAGTCTGGCACCAACTGGAACAAGGGGACTCTCAAAAGTGAATCTAATTCTTAGAGGTAAAGTGTCGGAAAATGTTAGATTCTTTGTAAACTGACACTGGTCACTAAGCTCTAAAATAGAAATAAAACCAAACTAGTGCAAAATTGTTTTTTTTCCTGTTTTTAGTTTTCTTAACACGTCTTTATGGAATTTGAAATCCTTTTGCGGGCCGTATTGAACCTGTCTAAGGGCTGCATCTCATCCACGGGCCATACGTTGCCCATCACTGATCTAGATTATTCGAGAAATAATCATCCAAGATTCCATATGATACGAGGTTTTAACAATATTTATGTTTTGTGAGAATCGTGTTTAATGAGCCACAGTATCTGAATGAATTGTCGGGCGAGCCACATTTCCCACGTACTGTGGAGACGTAGACAGAAATATTACTATCCGTCGTTTGACATAGTCGAGACTATTGTCTGCCACTGAGCGTCACGAATGAATGGTATTTATTTATCGTGGTCAAAAATAAAACTTTTGAGTGTTTTATACATTTATTTTAGCATAGTTTTATTTTGTTACCACCACGTCTTGCTTCCCGTCCTGGTTGTACGCCCATTAACTAATTACTCTGATTTGTTAGGGATTAGGAATGTTCAATTTAGGAGAAGTGCATCCGCACTTGCGTGGAGGTAAAGTGTAAAACCATTATGAAAACACTAGATACTAGGTTATAGTCCGATAGGTAAAATGGCTTTGACTCTAGCCCAGGACACAGGTGGTACAACTAAAACATTTTTTTAATTTTTAGTGGGTCATTAAACTTCGACCCTTATCAAAATATCATGTTCATTTTTTTTTTACGATCCCAATACTTCTTTCTTGGAGAGAAAGCAAAAAGTAAGGGCTAGTATCAAAACCAATTTTGTATTCCGTACTATACGAGCCTTTGTCCATCCAAGGTAATTTTGGTATCGTTAACCTTGGATAATCGGTACTTTTATATATAAATATATGTATATTTGATATAAAATACATTTTCTTTTTATGGGGTCACCTTTAGGATTGATGAAACGCATTGCAGGCAGGCATTGTTTAATAAGTGATTTTTTTTTAATATCATAATTGAACCAAGCCAAAATGGAGGTGAAAAGGGCCATACATGATTTAAAACCTTATCTGGTGACATTTATAATTTAAAAAATAATAAAGAATACATGAAATTAGTTAATTATTTTAAACGTCGTTTCAGCTTAAATGTTACAAATTTCATATCAAAATAAATGGTAAAAATGTAGATTCCTAAATAAATAAATACAATTTAAATAATATCAAAGATATTCTAGGATTCTTTTTTATATCATAAAGTCTCAGAGCGGCCATTCTCATTAGAAATACATTATTTGTAAGGATATTTACCTTCAAATAGGTGAAGCTATAAAGTCATAGGAAGTCATTTATATCATATTTTGGGTGGGTATGGATTTCCAATCAATCAAAGTTTGGGTGGGTATGATCTAACCATACACCCTTTCCCGTCCTCTACCATTGGGCTCCGAGAGTCAGTGTGATCAATATGTATTTGAAAATTCTCTGTCATGATGGAACTATTGGGGGACTAAGCCCTGAAATATCTGGTGACGGATCTTCATGTTCAGAGAATATTTGTTTTCCAATCAAAAGTGTAGTTTTCAGCAACATCGCTGTGATTCATCCCTTTTTTATAATTCGTTTGTTAGTAAAATAAAATTTACAATTACTTAAAAATTAATAATTTCCTTTTGGGTTTAAAGGTCTACGCCTGCTTTTGTTTGTTGAAATAGGAAATAAACATTTGAATATGTTGACTATTTCAGATGGATGTGTTGACAGGGTAGGACAGTTAAACTTCTAAGAGTAGGGCACTTCAACTGATGGGTGTTGACAGGGTAGGGCAGTTAAACTTCTAAGAGTAGGGCACTTCAACTGATGGGTGTTGACACGGTAGGACAGTTAAACTTCTAAGAGTAGGGCACTTCAACTGATGGGTGTTGACAGGGTAGGGCAGTTAAACTTCTAAGAGTAGGGCACTTCAACTGATGGGTGTTGACACGGTAGGACAGTTAAACTTCTAAGAGTAGGGCACTTCAACTGATGGGTGTTGACAGGGTAGGGCAGTTAAACTTCTAAGAGTAGGGCACTTCAACTGATGGGTGTTGACACGGTAGGACAGTTAAACTTCTAAGAGTAGGGCACTTCCACTTATGGGTATTGACAGGGTAGGACAGTTAAACTTTTAAGAGTAGGGCACTTCAACTGATGGGTGTTGACAGGGTAGGATACTTCAACTGACGGTAGTTGACACAGTTTACAGCCATGCGAGAATATTTACAATCAAGTAGGTGGTGACCTTAATAACTATGTCACATAAATGACCTGTAAAACATAATAGGCCTATACACAAACATATGCATTGAGCAAATATCAACGAATGATATAATGCGATCCTACCCATGATAATTACTACTATGGCCTTATTATAGAGCCTATATTTAGTGATTTTTTCAACACCATGTCTTATTACTTTTCCAGGTTGTAAGCATACTGTAAGTGTGTATGATAATTTTACTCTAATGGGTAATGGATGATGAAGGAAGAATTTAAGAGAAAATCTACCTGCATTTGAGTGGGAGGAGAGTAGGAAAACCTCAGTAGCTATGACCGGGATTAGAACCCTATCTCCCCCTTAAGGCCTGTCAAACACAAGAGTGACGCCTTAAACCATTCAGCCACTGAAGTAGGTATTTAATCAATTAATTAAAACCTATAATAATAACCTATGATTAGCTGCAATTTAATTTACAAATTCACAAAGTAAGATAAATACCATGAGAGTGAGGTAGGAAAGAATAATTGACTGGCTTGACATAATATAAAAGTTTAGTGTAATTCACTTTTTTTTTATTAGAAGTTTCCCCCCCTCCCCCTTTCAGAGAAATCCCTTGTTAATTAGAAAACAAGTTGGTGAAAAGTTAAGGAGTGAGGAGGGGGGGGGCTTTGGAAGTAAGGCGGAAGAAGGTGGAGCTTAAAGTAACAACAGTTGTTAATTACAGGATTTAATGACAGCCCACTGAGACCCCCTTCCTTCCCTCCTCGCCCTGTTACCTATTCGCCCCTTTTCCTCCCCTGCTGTCTTATTGTGTGTTGTCTTATTAGCTTAACGAACCCGCTTGAGATAACGCCGTATTTTACTAAGCTTTTTTTTAAATACTTCATATTTCAGTAAACTTGTCACGTCACAGCCACTAGGACAGTCAGTTGTTGCAACCGAGTGAAAATGGAGGGTGACTCTAACTCTAGGGAGGTGACCTGGTGGTCTAGGGGTAAGGTGTCAGACTTCTGTGCTGGCGGTCGGGGTTCAATCCTCGGTCCCGACACAGATTTATCTGATTACCAAACCCTTCCTTCACCTCTGACAAGACATCTGGTGAATGTGAGGAATGCCAGGTCTCCACCGTGGTTCGGATTCCACGTTAAACTGTAGGTCCTTCATTTCATCTCACAATCACCCTACCATTACACATTAGCGTAAGTGCGTATAACCCGAACGGTTATTAAGACGCGGTGCTAATAATAATAATAATAATAATAATAATAATAATAATAATAATAATAATAATAATAATAATAATAATAATAACTCTAGGGATCCGTGAGATAAGACACGCGATTGGGTACAAACTGGTCGAAAACAAGCTGGCTACGTTGTCTAAGTTTTATAACTATTGTGACTATCCATTACCACTCCAAGTAAATTCTTAAATGGAATTATTAAAAAAAAAAATCATCTTTATCTCCTCATTTCATGAGGTTGTATAGTTTAAGGAGGCTGCCTACCGTAGTGCTAGGACATGTCGCGGTCTTCAATAAATCCCACGTTATTTAAGAAGTTGTTTGTTGTATTACTCTAGAGTTCATGCCAAAATGATAGTGAAATAAAGATTTTAACCTTAATTTTTAAATTTCACATTTTTAAGTTAAAAATTTTAACATTAAAATTGTAATTTGCAAAGATGTTTCACGCAAAATTTTGCAGCTCTGAGTTCAAACTAAATAGGTAGAAACATATATTTCCTAAAAACCAATATATTCATTTTTAAAAACATCCCAGCTTTATTGTAATAAAATACAGGATCATATTAGCAAATTTTTAAAAATGACACCTGGACACTGGAATCGAACGGGGGACCCTTGGATTAGTGCACTATATATCTACCACTAAACTACTCAGGATTCGTAGAGTACTCAAGATAATTCTTTACTCATAGTTTGAGGTAAAGTCTGTGATGTACGTGTGGATATTGTCAACTAACAATGAGCCACTAGAATCATCAGCCAAATGTTACTTTGAAGACGGGATTAAGCTGCCGCATAGAGGACTATATAGGATTGTTTTAGTGTTTATTCAGCTTCAGAACTACCATTCACATAAGAAATACTTTTTTGTGAGCACATGTATCTTCAAGTAGTCCGTGATATATAGTAAAAAGCTTGCTTGCAAAGCTTGCGGTCTTAGGCAAACTAGAGCATGTAAGAATGGCGTAAGTCTAAGAAATCACACTGTAAGCTCCCCCATTCATAATAGGTAATGTTTTATAAAAGACACAGTTTATCTGGTCGAGTAGCATAACACAGAGTGTTAACAAAACTGGTTATCTTAGGGGAAACACCCTTCCTTTTTGGGTATATAACAGTGTGTTTTAGACCTTTTAGGGAAAGGGGGGTCTGGAAAGAAGAACGCCAGTTGTTAGGGGGCTATTCCGAAGTGCTCTACATACTTCATTACCCAGTTTAACCAAATTGTGGGGAGAATATCCTACATATTGAATCCCATTTCTGTACAGAGGAGGACGCCCCAGTCCATCTTGGAAGTCTGAGACAGATAAAAACAAAAAGCGCATTGCTGGATGGTCGGGTGTTCGACACCAGTTAGGGCTATACCACTGAAGATATATCAGGGCATGGACTGATGAGTAGAGGTAATAACAGAACAAGTACCTATTTTTATAAACTCTTTCAATTAGTTCTAAATTGTACACTCCATTATACCTTAGTAGCGTAATTTATTTATATAATTAAACAAGATAAAAATGAATCACACAATTAATTGTCCGTACCCATCCATCCCTCCAAGTCCATCCTGACACGTAAGCTCACGGGAAGGAGGAAGCGACAGTACTAACACAAGAATGAAAGAATACGACATTAAAATTTCTGATTACGTGGTTACGTGCTTGGAATTAGATATGGTGTGCTTGGCAAGATAGCTATAATCTGTGCGCTTATTAAATTCTCTGCTTTATAGCCTGTAGTTTAATAACCATCCCCAATAAAATAAATACCACGATTCCTATATTTGTAATGTTGTTTCAGACAACCTGGCTTTATTAGCATCAAGAACATTCTCTAAGCCCTTCATACTCCGTGGGCCACGTAAAGTTTTGAAAATACGATCCTTTTGTTGTTTATTGACAATAGAAAATTATTTCGAAACATCGAATATTAAAATAAGGCAAAAATAAGGCGTATAATATATGGATGGGGGAATCGGTTCTCATTTTCATTTATGTGGCGTAGACGTTAATTCTGTAATTAGAAAACCCCAAACCAGTGCACCCTTTACCAACGACTCGAGAAACAGTTAAGTTCTTTTTGTAAAATGTATATCAAAATAATAATAAAAAAAGTAAACAATTTTTTAGAACCACGTATTACTTACTACCCGTTCAGGCTAAACGCTGAAAGAAAACATTAAATTAAAATAACATAAACATTTGTCTCTGTTGGATTTCTTATTCCACTATCAGGACTGATTCTGTTGATAACCTATTATTATTATTATTATTATTATTAGCACCGCGTCTTACTAACCGTTCGGGTTATACGCACTTACGCTAATGTGTAATGGTAGGGTGATTGTGAGATGAAATGGAGGACCTACAGTTTAACGTGGAATCCGAACCATGGTGGAGGCCTGGCAATCCCCACATTCACAAGATGTCTTGTCAGAGGTGAAGGAAGGGTTTGGTAATCAGATAAATATGTGCCGGGACCGAGGATTGAACCCCGGCCGCCAGCACAGAAGTCCGACACCTTACCCCTAGACCGCCAGGTCACCCCTGTTGATAGCCATCACAATTTATAAACAGAGTGTAAAAAAATATTACAGAGTTTTTTTGAAGCTAAAATCTACTTCAATATGATTGATAAAATTGAGAGATAATTTATGCTCGTGTCAACGGCTCTAATCATCTAAAAAACAAAGTAACTATAATAATGAAATTCATTATATTGACATTATGCAAGAAAATTAAGCCTTTCTTAAGTAACATTAATTTGTCTGGTAATTTTTGATCAAAATAAATAATTAACAATGGTAGATGTGGACAAACACAACATTGTGCTGTTTTAAGTTTATTTTTGTTTCAGCTCCATTATTTGTAAGAAATTCAACCTTTACTTACTAAGGGCGCATACTATATCATCATATGACTAACAAACTAAATAATCCTAGAATAATACACTTATCACTAGATACATAGCTATGGATAGTCAATATTTTCATCAGTATCATCCGGAATAGAACAATATTTATCTAGATATAACTTAAAACACAATTCCTTCAATCACACCTTTAAGGCGATTGGCCTCCTTCATTTGACCTAAAAATGCGGAGTCATGAAAAAAAAAGTTACCTTGAAGAATTTTTATTGTTTTGCAATTTTCTTTTCAGAAAAAGTTTGTTCAAGACTAGAATCATGTTGATTAGGTTATACTTTTTATACCCACACCTCCTCTATAATTTTAACAGTGATAAAATATCGATAAATTTGACATTTTTCAATAGAAAACTACCGGCTGCATAACAAAAAAATAAAAAATGTAACAATTAATGAGCATCGATAAATTATCTTAGAAGGGGTGTGGAAAATATTAACATAAACATTTCACTCGTTCTTGAGGAGATTGATATTTCCAAACGTATGATTTTTCCGCAAGACCTGTCCGGTAGCTAGCGCCATCTACGGTTTCCATGATCTAGCTGTTCTTGTTGGCGCGGAAGGATACGTTGGTTGGTTGTGAAACCACGCCATGCTTTTCACCCTCCCACCCACCATCCTCCAAAATAGGTTTTAGTCTTGCACTCGACAGGGCCAAAGGTTTTAAGATATGACAATGCCAATAGAAAATAAATCAATATAAAATGCTTATCTGAAACCCTTACCGGCGGTCACAAGTACCAATATGTCATTCTCCCAATATAATTAATTGCAAGTGATAGGGAAATTTGAGGTTTTAATCCATTGGCCCTGAAAGTTATCAGTCCACGCTGGCGGATTGCACCATGTCCCTATATTACAAGTCAAGCCAAAGTCATAGTGGAACCCAGCAAGCTAAGTTTTCTAACTTTTCCTTTCCGTGTGGATTGGGGTGTAGTTCCTTTAAATAACCTTCCTCGTTCTAATTGTTTGGATTAGCCGTTAAGAGTCATGGTGTGACGACTTTTTTTAAAATGGTTCTTTAGAACATTTGACACAACTGGCTCATTTATTTAGTCAGGGACTATACCAGCTAGTCAGCTATTAAGCCCGGGTTAATGATCTTGGCAGACTTTAGGAATAGCGGACGTATTCAGCCAGTGTTGGAAAGTTATCACCGCTAAGACTAGAAATGTTTGCATTAATCCTAGAAGGAAGGGTTGACGCTATCAGGCCTCAACTTCCTCTACCCCTTCCTCTCCTCCCTCTTTATCCTCATCAAGACTAACAGGCTTGAAACGAGGAGAGATGAATGATGAATGGAGTGTGGACAACCTGAGATAACCGGGGAAGGACTGTTACTTCCGTGGTCTCGTTCTGTTGGCGTGCTAACTCCATTGGACCACGTGTGCGTAGAGAGTCAATTGCACCAAATATCTGCTGCAGTGTTTCTCAAAGTGGGATTCTAGAACCACTGAGGGTCCGCGCTGGACCTTCAAGTATAATGCAAGATTCCAGAGAGTTAAGTAAGAAAGCTTTTTTTTAGCACCGTATCTTACTACCTGTTCAGGTTATAAGCATATGAAAGGTACTTAAAACGCCAATAAATAAGGGAAAATGAAGGTTGAATTTAAATAATGTGTACCCGCATTTGTGTGAAGGAAGAGTGGAAAAAAAATTTTGGGTGGGGGGGGACCCCCTAAGTATACCCGACCAGGATTATAACTCTGATCTCCCTGTCATCGACAGTCTAGTCAAACCCGAGTGTGATGCCTTGGACTATGCAGCCACCGAAGCAGCTTGTGATAATAAAGAAGTAACGAATGTTGATCAAATATAATTAAAAAACCACCATGCAAAAGATTAAACATAATATATCTATATTATGCTATATTCTTTGTTTGGTAGACGTACGTCACATAGAAAAGGAAATTTGTACCAAAGTCAACAAATCTGAACAATTATCTCTCAATAATTATGAGGCTTAAGATGTTAAGAATTAAATACTTACTTATTTATTATAATTATATTATCTTTTTCTAAACATTAAATTTAATAGTTTGAGTTTATTCTAGCATTTATAGACCTAAAATGTGATTGGCTAGAGATACTGTTTTTCCTGAATAATTTTTAAGCCCTACATCCCCTACTCCAGTGTAGTTTCTATTTGGTGGGCCTCCATCACAAATAGTCTGAGAAACACTGCCCTACGGTGTTAGATTTTAGTTTAGACTCAAAACTAACAATCACTAAGTGGAGCTGTAAGATTGACACGTTCTAAAAAAATATGTCATCCGTTTTTACAAATCTAGTTTTTACTGTGATATTTGAGTGGAAGAAACAAAAGTAATCGTAATGGTTACTATATGCCCC
>CABFVX010001303.1:33239-69326 GCA_902151425.1 Timema shepardi | reverse complement strand
CACACACAGGCACATTTAAAATAGTAAAAAACCTTGTACACTGTTACACATACCACAGACGACCATGTTCTGAAATCTGATATTAACGTCAATTAACAGCCAAGAAAGTCAGTTAATATCTTTTTACCCAATTTATTTGTTTACTTGTACTTAGATCTTTTGAGTGTCTGCTATAGTGGGGTGTTTAGGCCCATACAGTTATTTTAAAGGCCTGTTACAGAATGAATGTATTATCCGGTTTTTAAAAAGTAGTTATTACTAAATATTCAGTTTTACAAGAGTTCCATTCCTATTGTTAGCCAACTTAGACTGCCAATACGTCCCGTCCGGTGCCTCCCCCTTGAGCTTCCAGAATTTTCTTCTTTCCTTCAAGTCATACAATATTTGAATACTACTCCTTCCTAAGCTCCTTTAAATTTATTGTATATATTTATTAATAGCTCTACACAATCCTTTAAAACATTTTTTTAAGTGCCTTGTCTAAACTTGCCATCTATTAAAATGGATATATAGATATCAGACCACCTAGGCTGCCATATACTTAAAGTTTATATATCAAGCCAACTTTACGTATAACTTTAGGTAGTTTCACAATCAGATTTTCCAAATATAGCTCATTTTTACAGTGTTGCCATGTTTGGTTTAAGATAATTATTTGATCAAATTAAGGTAATGGGATCGGAGATACTGATCCCTAATTATTTTTGTTGATACCGTTGGCGAAGGCCTGTTACTAATCAGTAAGTTATTGACATCCTACCTGCCGTCAATGAATGTAAAACTCAGAATATACACAACAATAATTATACCGGTTATTCTCTATGCGTGGAAAAAGTGCTATCTTACCTGATATGACGGGAACAAATTTAGGGTGTCTGAAATTAAAGAGCCGAGGAACATATTGTTCCAAAAAGGGATTATGATACTTTGGAGAGGAGGAGGTTGCTTAGTGATGAGTTACATACCCTCTACTGATTGTTAGGATAATCAAATCTCGTAGATTACGTTGGGCAGGACAAGTAGAGTGAATGGGATATTCTAGAAACATGTTCAGAGGTAAACCCAGTGAGAATATATCATTGGGAAGACTTAGACGCAGATTAGAGGATAACATTAGAATGGACCTGAAAGAGATAGGATGTAATGAGGTGGACTGGATATAACTAGCTAAAGATAAGGATAGGTGGTTTACCTTTATAAATGTGGAAATGAATTTTCGAGTTCTTTATGCCATAGAGTAAGTTAAGAAAATAATATTTATTGCAACTCAAACTTTTCTTGATAAAAGATTAAGCTTATTGGCAATCCGGTGATTGAAGAATCAATATAATATTTGTGCAACCAGCCTTAAGATTTTTTGCTTCGAGGTGATTGTTCTACATAGTCAATCATCCAAGTTCATTCTCCAGAGCTTTTAGATTCACCTCTGGGTGAACTTGCTTAGCAATCATTGTCCCTAGGTGTTCCATTGAATCAATTTATATGGCCAGTCTCCTTACTTTTTAGACTCTTCTCAAGGTAAAGACCCAATGAGTAATCGTTATTAGGTTTCAATTCTATATAGTCAATGTTCTAGGGTCAGCCTCAAGATCATTTAAACTTAAATAATATTTTATATCCTAAGATTCATTGTTTATACAGTAGTTACTTGGTATACTCTTGCAAAACCAAAGGTTGATCATCCTAGAATTTTAATCATTGCCCAAACGGCAACGTGATCTTGTAAGCTAATCCTATTTTGTAACGTCCTTTGATGGTGGGTATTCGATTAGTTCAAAATAAGTATTAATATATGATTGAGGATTAAACTACAACTTGATTTTATTATGAATTTACCTTTAAGGAAACAATTTTTTTTTTGGATACATATGTAAAACAGGTTACATTATAGCTAGTCACATTTTCTGTAGGTATTCATAGCATTTATTAATGGTGGCAAATGCATATTACACGAATTGATGAATGAATACACAAACATAAATCTAGTAATTTTTTATATCTGTCAAATATGTCGCTTCATAAAGAAATTGGGCTATATATATTTAAGCTAACCATATAATTTAAAAAAAATTGGAATTATATATTATTTGAATTCAGTTTTTCTTCCCTTTTTTACATATTTATAAATTAATCTGTAAAGCAATCATTTGCTAAATTTATGTTAGTGAAAAAAACACACACGAAATGTTGCTCAGAGAAAAGGGTCTATTTTAGAATAGCTACTAGAATTTAAAAAAGAAAATAATTACTAAACGTTCTTCACAGGAAGAGAAATAGGCCAAAAGTAAGTAGCTACAATTATTGTGATTTTCTAAAGCCTTTTAATTATCATCAACTTCAAAAGAATGGAAAAGTTTAATCCTATTTTAAGACCCATATCTATAAAAAAACACTAGAAATTTAAACTGGCCTATAAAGGATAATAAATCAAATATTTTTAAAACAAATATAGGCAATATATTTAAATACAGGTTAAAGTTCTAGCATATATATAATTTGTGAATTTTAACTTAGAACACTTAAAATTATATATAAAATAAGGTCAATAGCTAAAGAAAGATACAATATTTAGCTATTTTTATATGCATGCCTACTGACTCCTCTTCAAAAGACTCTGTATTTAAAAGGTACGGTTTAATTTCATAAAATGGACTCAATTATTTAAAGTAATTTGTAGCTGCTTTGAGAAAGTCTCCTTCGCTGTCTGAATTTATTTTTTCAATGTATACGTATAGCTCATGTTTTTCTCTTTTTAAAATACTTTGAAAAAATCCTTTGATGACAAACGAAGTAAGCAACCAATATATATATATATATATATATATATATACGTGCACAAGTATTTTTTATATGTGTAGAAAAAAAAGTGAAAAAAATACGGGACTCGTTTGATGAAAATAGGTTGAGTTAGGGGAGAGTAGAGAATCTCTTAAGGGGATAATATTCACCTCTTTTGGTAAGCTTTATTTGATTAGAAAGAGTCAGCTTACATTCCGTAGCCCCCCCACCCCCCAAAAAAAAAATATTGATGAGTTCTTAGGAAAAAGGAACCCCAATCTTACAACTTGTAAAAGTGTCGTACTTGGTGGCGAGCAAACCCAAGACCTTTAACTCAGTAGGCAAACATGCTACCAGCTGAACTAAGGAGTCCAACATTGCTAAATGACATCTACAAACATCGTCTTTATCTATTTTCCCACGTGCAAAGGTCGATTAAAAAAACCCATTTAAAACAAGGTTCTAAAACACAATATATTTAAACATATGTGTCTATTATAAATGATTATAGCACATTCGGTCACACGTTTTGCTAGATATTTGGCCCTCCATTTTCTCTTATTTTGCCTAAAAATATAAAAATTATAATTGGACTGTTTGTTGCGAAAATAATTTTTACGTCGTTTGAAGTCAGGTTTTCTGGTAAATACCATTTACGTATTAGCACGTGCTTGATGGCCGATAATGGCTCCACCTCAAGGTGAGACCTGACCTCAGGAAAGAAGAAAAAAACCATTTATAAAATCGTTGGTGCTGTTTTACTCAAAGTAACTAAGAAAGTCTTATGTGTGTTGCGAAATATAAAAACAATGTTCAGTACTTTACCTCATGTTTTTTTAGTACGAGTGTTTTTATGTCTAATACAAGATTGTTTTTGTTGTAGAAAATATATAAAATGTTCAGCCGGATGTTTAACTTCATAGTTTGATATAGTTTTGATATCTGTTTGTCTGCACGAATTATTTGAACATATTAAATATTCCTTAAATCTAAATTTTGGCATGCTGATAGGTATTTACACAAAAAATATTCAATAGAAAAGTCTTAACAAAGATTAAAATAGTTTTAAAGTTCTTCACCAGTGAAATTGTTTGGGATAATGTAAAATAATGACATTAACTTAAAGGAAATATTTTGTCTATAGCTATTGTTATATAATTATATGTTTCAAGAAGATAACAAACACGTTCTAATGGCACACTCAAACTTTGATTTAACTCTCAACGTAGCACATATGCAACCCAATAAAAAAATGCTTATTTAGTTGTTAAGTTATAAAAAAAAATTAAAGTTTTCCATCTTAATCAACAATCAATATTACAACCATCAATATTTTTTAATTCTATCAAAAAATATCATAAAATGAAGGGTTATAATAAAAAATATTAAAATGGTGGATTTAAAATAGTGGATCCAGTAAGGTCAAAATTTTTGAAAATGTATCATTCCCTTTCTCTACAGTATACTGTCTCAGTTATATTTTGTAACTCTCATTTATTTGAACTCTATAATAACCAGTTAGTTGTGCAATGTTAGGGGGCGGCCAGACTGAGCGCGCGAGCGACTAAAATATAAAACAGAACACATGGGTTGTAATGGGAGGTGGCCAGACTGGAGCGAGCGAGCGAGCGCGCGCGCTTGAAAGATAGAACTGTTTCTATTTTTCAAGCGCGCGCGCTCGACCCGGTACAGTCTAGTTTACAGGCGCTAGGCAATATTATTGTATGCTGGTTCATTGAGTGCTGGGAAACTTCTCATTTTGACATTATATTAGACTTTTTTCTATCAGTGATAGATTTAACACACTTGCTATTAATGGCCTAATTTAATTGGTAAGACCATAAATATATGTAAGCCCGATATGTTAAAATACTTCAATATTATAATCAAAGTAGGCCTTTACAAATAATAATCACCATTAGTTTGGAGAGTATGAAAAAACCACAGCAATAAATAAGTTATAAGAATCACCTTCAGATCACTGAGCCTTTGAACCTTTACCTCCCAGTCAAAAGCTAGGGAGTGCAACGCACCATTCCACCACTGGTGCGGATAATCTGATTTTAAAACACTTCAGTACATTAAAAATATTTGTTGTAAGAATTTTCGAGGAGCAGAGATGTACCAAGTGTCTTTGACAGAGACATCTTCTCTAATGAACTAGGGTCTGCTAATTACGCGCTCGCTCGCTCGCCAGTGTGGCCACCCAGTCGCTTGCACGCTCGCTCGCTCGCACGCTTGTCAGTCTGGCCGAACCCTTACTCTTATTTGATTTAACTAGCACCAATAATTGAGCGTGCAAATATTGTGTATAGAGAAATTATAACTTAATTTTCAAAATAGATTTTAGCTTTTAACACAGTAGTTATATAAATAGGGGCTACACAGATGTTAAATCAATTAAATTAAATTTTATTATAATTATTATATATATTATATGTATTGTACATTAAAAAAGCTACTTTTTAAAATATTGGTGATTGAAGTTTGATTCCAAGCTTAACGTATCTTTCTTGCTTTGGGCTTACGCCAATAGCACGTTATATATACGTCGGATGAAACGGAATGTTGGATAATCAGGACTCTACTCTAAAGTAAAAGTAAAGTATTGATATTTTTCCCATCACCTTGGTAATTTACTTTGAGTAGCGGATTGAGCTCTTTTTCCTGGACATAATCTCCTCAAATCTATTGCTCTTGGTTCTAAGAAATAACGAAATGTATATCTACTCTTAGTGGATATTTGACTAAATCGAGTCAAGGATCCCTAAGTAAACTTTTATCGTGTTTTTGTTTTCTACGCCTCGAGTGTTTTTTTGTGTGTAAAGAATGCACTAGATACAGATTTAGCCTTGACCATCTAAAAGTTGATCCAGGTCTGTCTATTTGGGAGAAGAAGTAGGGAGACCTGATTAAAGACCAAAAAGATACCTTATTGACCTCATCGGCATAAACTTCAAAAGAACTGAAACCTTACTAACCATCTTTTTTTTTTTCGTATGTGTGTGCTCATCGTTATTATTACGTTGACGGCCAAAGTTCATGTCTCTCTATCTCTCTTTTTTTTATAATTGAAAGCTAAAACTTCGCTTTTGTTCTTATTTGGATGAAGTGTACAGTTTGTTTTACAAAAAAATTATACCTAGCTAAATTTAAGTTTTCTTCGATGTTACTCCTTAGTATAATAAATATTAAATTAACAAAAGCAAGCTATTGATATTATTCTGTTCAAACTGATTATATCTAAATACTATTTTAATATATCCATATTAACTCACCAAGTATTAATTTATCTATATCATGGCTTATTTATTAGTTTAATTTGTGGTCAGACATAATTCTTAAATCTATTCCTAGAATTATTGTTAATTTTAATAAATGAAGTTAATTTTTGCCAACCTGTGTCTTTGTACTTCTAGTTCACCGTAAAAGGTTTACCACGCATGCTTCCACTATGGAACATCTTATATGATAAGGATATGGTGTAACCCATCAAGGTAAGACTGATACCATCCAGAATTAATTAAGTGTACGCTTCGTTTACATTGAAAGATGGTGTTCTTAGCTTGGTGGATTATATTATGTCTTTGTCTTGTAAGCTACAGGATAGTGTAACCATGCTATGTAAGTTTGTTACCTTTAATTTTAAACTAAATATATCTTATAGTAATTTTGATCAATACTTTTTTTAAACTCTTAAAATAATATTAATCCTATTAATAGTTTATAAAATACATATTATTTTTAATATGAATCTAAATTAAAGATAATGAGAAATGTTTGACTATTGTTGGGATCCATGCGGCTGAGTTTATAAATGTCTAAGACACTCTAGATATATTTCCGTTCGGTTATAAAGTAATTTAATATTGATTATTTGTTTTTATTACTATCAGAATATTAAAATTAATTTTTATAAGGCAAAGTGTGTAGAGTGGTAATTAGTGAAATATATTATTATTATTATTATATGAATAAATATATTATTATAATATTTAATAATATAATATTCTTAAAAGTCATTCCGTAAGTTTTATATTTATGTATGACTATATTTATAAAAAGCATATTTAATACAAAAAACAAATTAGAGACAAGTTTGGAATAAAAAATAATTTAATATATTCTGATAAATAAATTAACATGACCCAATTTGAAACAAATCTCCCTCAAATTATCAATTATTAATTGACATAAGCCCCTATTACACGGGGGAAAAAAGCCCCAATATTTATAAGTATTTTCAATCATCGCACGAATTATTGTCGACATTATAACAATGGTAATTACGAATCAATTAGTTGGACGTTACACCTGTCATAATGTCTTTGATCAAACATAGCTATTGGTGTGATAACTAAGCTAATTTAGCACGATTAAATGCTCTATAGTAATTACCAAACTACGTATGATGACTATACATTATTACTATCTACCTGGCGTTATTTACATAAAGTGGACACCTCACTGATTATTGAATATCGTTCTATCATAAACATACATTTTTATTAATTGCCAAATTAATGGTTTGAATTAGTTACTATCTGCTTCACAAAAAATAAACATATTTTACTGAAACAATATTGTCTGATCAAACCAAACAATATTAATTTATTCACTAATAGTTTAATTAAATTATGCAATTAATGTAATCCATATTCTATTTATTATCATTATTAGAATTTGAAAGTAAATTAAAATTACTCTAACGTAGTTCAACAATTCCAATATTTTAAAACTTTGGTAAATTTAAGGATCTTCGCTTAGAAATTAACGATTAATATGAAATATCTATCTTTTTATTGAAAAAATAAATCAACAATTTTTATTACAGACTAAACAAATTGGTTTTTGTGGAACTATAGTATTGGAGTTATACATTTAATCTACTACATAAATGTTTCTTCTTAAATAAACACATTGAAAGTAGGTTTGATGTGATCTGTATCCATCCGGTGCTAGGCATGTACTCAACCTTCAAGCTGATTAGTGATGCCTACACCATCTGCTAGAAATACTGTGTACAAGAGGAAATCAAAGGGTGCGGTGGCTCCCCGTTGCCTTTCACACTGAATTTATATGAGCGAGCTCGAAAGGGCCCACCAATTTTGCCGGGAAAGGTGTTTTCACATAGCGTCCCGGTTTATTTTACACGTTATAGGTCTAATCGCCATGGGGGGACCGACGGCCTTACTTGCCCTCCTTAAGAAGTTTTAATACGTATTTTTACTACTGAAGAAAAATCTATCAAGCTCAGCTGGATTTGAACCATCAAACATCGAGACCCGAGACCTCAAGGCCACTGAGATCAACACCATGACAATACTAATACTTAATTAAGAAGATTAGCCAATTGGCTACCAATAAACAATCCTATTTGCAGCCTTTTCTGTAAAGTCATGGTAGGATACCGATTTTATTTAATAATCCAATCGCGAATGTTAAAAAATAAAACACATGAGAGATATATTTATATTTATTTTGTTGTATTTGTGTTATGAAAAAAAAAAACTTTGTCAGAAGATAAGCATTAAAACACTTCTTTAATCACTTGAGCCATGTAGATGTCCAAAGTTTACACAAAATCCCACACTCACATACTCGGCGAGTTATTTTCCCAAGCGTGTGTGTGTGTAGGTACACGTGGGTCGTGCGTCAGTACCATGTGGACAGGGGCGGATGAAGGGAAAAGAAGGGCTAGGGGTGGTTGAGGATAGAAGGGATTACGCAAACAAGACTAAGGTAAACAAGTAAACATAGTGAAAACGTAAAGGGGCATATGGCTCGTAACCCCTGCTTGACCAACCCCTAAAAATCCCCCCCCCCCTAGAAACGTTATTACTGACCTTGCAGTAACTCCTGAAGGGTAAATATTACCCGGAACTTTGGTTGGTACACATTTGAGAGAGGTTAACTCCCTTTCTGCCCCCAATTCAACTCCTTGTCCCTCCATAAAAAAAAAGATCAGGCCAAACGACCACTTTACGGGATAAATGTGAACACAACAAAACGAGCGATAGTATCAAAATAGTAAATAAAGTTTATTCTCAGAGATAAAACAGTATCTCTTGATTCTTTCATTAAATAACCTGAAGCGAGAACGTGGTAGAAACAGTTTGAATAGTAATAATATGTATCTGGTGTTTATCATTGACATAACCCGTATCGGTGGTCAAAAGGTCTAAGAGGTCATTCTCACAATAGATTGGATTACCGATGAATGGCGGGGTTGGGATTAGAATTCCAGCTGGTTGCAGTGAGGGAAATGTTTCGTGAATGGTCTCCCACTCACTATTCTCTCCAATTTGGGTTAAATTTACTCTATAGTCTACATTTTACATTTCTGCCCCATTAGCATAACTATGCGGGTAGCTCTGACCGTACCATCAAAGCTAATACTAGCATTTCACTACATTCCCATTATTATTTGACAGATATTGCCACTAGCTACAAGTTGCAGATGTACATTTCATAGTTACACCTATTATTATGGTCCTTCTATAGTTATTTTTAACTTTAGTAGCTAGTTTTTCTAACACCACGTGTTACTACCCATTCAGATTATACGATTATGTACTAATTAAGCTAACAACTCTAGGAATTAGAGAGATTAAATTTATAGGAAGTGTACCCACATTAGCATGGATGGATAGTGGAAAGTCATTTTTGAAAGATCACCATCAGTACACCCGACCGAGATTCAAACCTCAATCTCCCCGTCATCAGCAGTCTAGTCTAATGCAAAAGTAGCGCGTTAGATCGCGCAGCTATTTAAGTGAGTTTAGAAGTGTTTAGTATTGTTTGACAGCCTCCTTATTCTTGTGGGCAGATTTCCTGACTACAAATCAAAAGGTGCCGGGATCGATCCCCAGTGCTTCTAGATTTTTTTTGCGAAACAGTGAACCTGGACAGGGTCAAACTCAGCCTGGTTAGGACAAATGATGATATACTTGAATAAATAATTGGCAACTCTGGTTTAGAACATTGAGATTAGTGCCTGAAGGGTTTGTTAGGTTGACCACATGACACATTCTATTCGCAAATGTTAGCACTATAATCGATAACAGTGGCGACCGCTCGGTCAGTATAGATAGAATGTGGGTGTAGGCCCACACCATGTTTTTTTTTTCAAAAATATTCTTTAAGTTGGACAAGTAATGTTGACAATTATGTCAAAAAAAATTAAAAACACTTTATGCAAGGGCCTACAGTAAATTAAATGATGTCTGCATTGGCACTATCTTAAAAAAAACATCTTATTTATATTAATTACATATTGGAACTAGTTAATACTATCCGCTAGTTAAATGCAATTTCAAATTCATTCAAGATTAAAATACCAGAAATTTGGAACCATACCTCAATTGCCTTACGAATGGACATAATATGGCAGCTATAAAAATGCTACTTGATTTTTTATAACGTATTTATACGTATAATTCATGTGAGCTACAGATGTCACTTTAGATCAGTGTTTTACAACCAGAAGGGTCACAAGTTTCAGATGAGCCGCAATGCTTATTGAGATAATTGCATCATTAAAAAAAAGTGATTGTAATTATACAGATAGGTGCGAATTTCAAATTGAAATCAAAGCTGATAAAATGATTAAAAAATTGTTAGATTTTGTTGTTTAAGTTCCTTTTGTTATTAAAATTTGAAGGTCATTGTCTAACTTAGTTTGCCATAACATTCTTATGTATAAATGAGTGGCGCTGCTTGCATAGCTTCCAAAATATCAACCGGGCTTGGTGATACTCTTTTGAGACATCTTTGTTGCACTTTTATATTCATTATATAGGCAATTTATGATAATTTGGCACGTGAGATTAACTTCATGGTGGTTTAGTTTGTAGATGATGAGGTCAGTATTCAAATTCCGACAGGGGTTAATGTAGGTAGTTTTTACTAAAGGATTTCGCCCTTCTCTCACCATGCAAACAAAGGTACATATCCTCTAAATTCTACCAGCCTCAAAAGTGTGATTAAAAGTGGATAGCCAGGGTGAGTAGTAAGAGTCAGTGAAAATAACAGTTTTTAAATAGAATATGACAACTTTTAGGTTATCAAGGTGATGCACGCAATGTTCTCACAACAAAAATTGGGGACAAACCTTGCAAATGGCTGGAAGCCACTGCGTAAGATATTATTATTATTATTATTATTATTATTAGGTGATTTGTATTAAGACTGGCCCATTACTTTTGTCAGTTAACCTGTGCCGCCAATGCGCCCTGTCCTCTGCCTCCTTCTTCAATTCCCGATAATGTATTTCTTCTTTCTTCCAAGTCATGCAAAATTTGAATCTTCCTTCTTCCTAAACTCCTATTTCCCTCAACCTTTCCTTCTATTACGTCATGCAGAAGGCAGTTCCTCCTAAGAATGTAACTGAGCTAGTTTTCTTTGTACCGGAGAATCACATCCAAAATTGTTCTATTCTCTCCTACTCTTCTTAGGAAATTTGTCACCCTGTCTACCTCCCTGATCTACTCAAGTCTTCTCCAGAACCCCCATTTAAAAGCTCTTCGAGTATATATTTTCCACCTTCCTAAGATTCCTAGTTTCTGCTTCATACAGTTCGGTGCTCCAAATATAACATTTAATATGTTTATTTCTCAGTTCCAATCTCAATTTGTTTGTCAGAAGTCACATCTTCTGGTTAAAGGTTCCCTTGATCACAGTGATCCTCAACCTAATTTCTTTGTTACAATAGACATCATCTGTTAGCAGACTTCAGGTAATTTAACTGCTCAATGCTTTCCCAACTATTGGGTTCCAATTTTTATTTTCAGCAGCTCCTCATATTTTTTAGATCACCATCACTTTTTGGCTTCTCTATGTTGCTCTCCATGCCATATATTTTCCTTATCTCCACCTGCCGGTCCATAATTTCCTGCAACTTCTCTTCATTTTTGTCCAGCAATGATAGACCATTTACGATTTTTTTATGTTGATGACTCATCCTTAAGATAAGTTATATCTTATATTTAACCATAATAGGCTTATAACACTAATGATATAATAAAATGTTATCAATATTGAATTCCAAGGAATATATATTTTCTAAATGATGCTACAAATGTCCATTCGTAAGAGAATCCAGTAATGGCTAAGACCACGAATACTAAGCTGTTTCAGCAGGTGATCAATTATTATCCATTAAAATGTGAATATAAAAAAAATGTTCTAAAAGGTGGACAAGAAACAACTTTAATTCAATCTATAGCTTAGAATATAATCTTAGTAAAGTAAGACGAATTTTGGCTAATATTTTCCTTTTTCTCTTGATGTTGCGAGCAAAGAGAGAATAATTGTCATGTGATTAGTGCGTCCAGACTCCTTACCCCTTTTCATCCCCTCCTTTTCCGCCATATTCTGGTATGCAAATAAGCAGCCACGTGATAGCGACGCCGCTTAGCGTTAATCTATTTAGTACCAACTTCCTCTTTCTCGTCCAGACTACATCCCCCGGCAGACAGGCTGATTATTCTTTTTTAGGAGAGCGTGAGGTATAGGAGGAGTACAGGAAGCTAAGGGGGCTTGAGAAATCGGACATATTATGGCTGTAGACGTAGCAAACAAAATGATATTGCTGTTTTTAAGGTGCGGCAGAGGGGAGCGCAAGTATTTTTACAGTTTTTATAGAATTTAAATTTTCTGGCCAAAATAAATCAAATATTTCTCCAGTAGAAACATAAAGTTTAGTTTTCTGCACATGCTAATATCGACAGCTCTTGAATATCAGTCAAGAGTGTCTTGGAATTTTGTCAAAATTTATTAAATAACAAGCAATGTTTTGACAAAATTACAGGACACCCTTGACAAATATTCAAGATCTGTTAATATCAGCATGTGCAGAAAACTAATCTCTATGTTGCTACTGGAGAAATATTTTACTTATCTTGTCCAAAAAAAATGTAATGGTATAAAAACTGTAAAATTACTCGCGCTCCCTTCTTCCGCACTTTAAGAGCTAAGGTTATATGACACTAGAACGTGGACAAACGGTCTAAATAAAAAGCTCATCTTGTCTCGTTTAATACAAACGATGAGATTGAAGTTCAGATACCAGCCACCTGTACTGAATGTTACTTTTTCATAAATGGTTTCTCCTTCTATCTTCACGCAAATGCGGTTATATTTCCTCTAAATGTATGTCTTACTCATCCCTACGTGATCAGCGTAATTGTTAGACTACAAACTCACTTCAATGGTTGAATGGTCTAAGGAGGTGTTTTCAAATGGTGTGCCACGAATGGTCAGCAAGTGTGCCGTGAACAGTTATCTGGTGTGTCGTGAAGAGTCAGAAGGAGTGCCGTGGGAGTTTGTGGAAAAGCCCAGAATAAGAGAGAGAGAGAAAGAGAGAGAGAAAGAAATTATGATGGTAGAAATGAATATTCAACAATATAGTTAAAAATAACAGAATGAATAAAATTGTAGTTATTGAACTTTTAAACACAATCTTGAGGCATTGAATAGTCAATTCTTGATACTATGCTTTTAATGATAAAATCTCTTTTAAGAAACTGATGGTATGCCTTGACAATGTTAGCACCTTTTTCTGTTTAGCGTATAGGTTAAAAAAAAAGTTAGAAAATCCAAAACTTATCTGTAAAGCAGTAGGTCTGTAACGGGGTCAAACTCAGCCTCTTGAGCACAAATGAGGAACTACTTGAATAAAGAAGTAGCAGCTCCAGTTTAAAGAACTGAGGGGGATAGTTGTGCCTACCACATGACACCCTCTATCCAAAAATGTCGGTACTATCATCGTTAATGTCTGCAGCCACTTCCGGGCTCACACCATGGAGTTTAAAAAAAAAAGAAAATCGCTTGCCTAAGGCGTCAGTCTTGAAATAAACAGGACGACCGATTCCAGTTGGTTGTTCCGAGTTAAAAAAAAAAAAATTGTTTCTACTCTTTCTATCTCCAAGTAAATTCATGAACACTTTCTATAAATTCAAACTTGCTCTTACCAAACACATTATAACAATTGTATATACGGCTTCTAATGCATTTTTATGATTCATTTTAAAACGACACTTTTAGCATAACATAACGACAGTGAATATATTTCTTAACTGAGTTAGAAGAACAGGATTAGACTGAATTCAAGAAAAAGTGCCAGCCAGGTTCCACCTAGTGCGAGAACAGAGGAAAAAAAAATAAATTAAAATAGCTTATAAAATAAATCAACTATTTGACACGTTAGCTTCTTTGCATTGATATAATCATCTAAAGAGGGATTTTGTTAGGAAGAAATATTTAAAAAATAAAATAGATATAATTGAATTTAAAAGAAAAATTACAACATGGACACGGGGATCGAATTTTGAACCTTTGCTTTGTGCGCCAATGTTTTACTACCAAGCCATCCTATTATATTATTGCTATTATATAATGTTTTGTGATTCTTAATTTTACTATCTAAAAAATGCAGCTGTTTTTAAAAAGGAACAAAAATACACTGGTTCATAACCTATGTTGCAAACTTAAGAGTCTCGTGTTCGATTCCTAGCTGGTACAATTAGTATTTTCCCTGAAAGAAGAATAATCCCAACATTCACCACGGTCTGGTTGGTTAGTCTTATCTAATCATTAGTTTCTACTGGATCCACATCCTTCTACTCACTATCACCTCATCTCAACGGGAAATGAAGAGTACTTTCACTGGGAAAAAATGAATAGCAATTTTTTACATTGGGCATCCCCTGGGCAAAGATACATAATTATGGTCTAATCTTACTACTAATTGTGCTACTTATAATATAGCCCATGTATGCATACAAAATTGTAAAAGTAATATCTGTTTATTTGTATTAAAAATATATTTTCATTCGAATACTCTAAGATTGAAGGATATGGTGTGTTGCAATACCCGTTTAAGATACACCAATAAGAAAGGGGCCTATAACCTATCACAGATTGGCAAATTTCATATTATATTAGTTAACACAATACAGGCCATGTCCATTTTAAGTTTGTAAGTTATCTTTGTTTCAAATAAATAGCTTGTTCTATATCGTATAATAAACCAAGAATCAAATAAATGCTGTATTGGTATTGTTTGTTGACCATACATTTGGCAACACTGCTACTAGAGTTTCAATTTGTTGCACAAGCGACTATAAAACGCACTTCTTATTCCCCCCCCCCAACATCCGACCATCACCTCCCGACCGTCACCTCCCGACCGTCACCTCCCATTTCTTCTGGTCCGTGACACACAATTATAGGAAGCCCATTACATCTTTAACATCCTCCGTACTAACCTGAAGGGGGGAATGGTGACCTTGGTTACTCTGTCTCCCTCTCGCCCAAATCACGCGGCGGACATGAAACAAAACACAAACGAGACTCACGAATCCAATTTTACCTGTCCTTGTCTGACAAGCCTTCTTCTTCTCTGACTCTCTCGTACACACCTCTGGCTAACAATTTAAAAAAATTAACATTGGAGGGGGAAAAAAACAAGATGTACTATTAAGGTGGAAACTTACTGCTGAGCACCCAAGAGCTGCTATCTATCGGTCTTAGCTTCAAGCTTCAGTACAATTTTCATAGAATGGGCATTTTAGAAACACAATTTTCTTTTGGTCAGCTTTGGAAATATTTTACGATCATTTGTGTTGTTTTTAGGTTTTTGACAGGGTCTCACAAAAATGGGAGTGGCAGATCACATAACTTGACACTATGAGCACGAAAAATCAAATCTAGTAACTCTTCTGTCACACATGATTCTTTCTATAAAAACTAAATTTCATATAGAGTACTACAAGTTTTATTTTTAAAACAAATCGAAATATGTGTAAAACACTTTTCTCCTCCCGTTCTTTGTGATACACTAGACATATTCTCAATTGCAGTCTTAATTTTCTGCACATTCAAAATAAGCCAATTACCACTATAGTAGCTGTACGAAGTTTACGAAAACCAAATTAGATGAGTTTGCCACCGTTTTCCGCATGACCACCAGTAGGGATTTGTCACCTGTGTGTGTTTTTTTTGGTAAAGATTTACTAGCAATCCATAAACATATATGTTTATAAAAATTAACCTAAAAACTTGTGATACAATCATACCACCAATTTGGAATAGCACTCTCACATTCACATTGTCCAATTGTACACCAACCGCGTCCTCACAAGCATCCCTCATACATTTATCCACAAAAAACATTAAATAACCATGCAGATGTAGCACAACCTTGTCTTTACACCCTGGTTTAATGTCGTACCATTCGCTGGAAGCACCATCCACCCTAACGTACGCTTTAATTCCAGCATGCACCACCTTAATTTCATTTACTAACCATGTATACACACCATACTCTCTACGAACATTCCATAACATGCTCCTATTCAAATGATCGTACAATTTCTCCAAATCAACGAATGCACAAAAAAATACTTTCTTTCTCATTACATTGACATATATTTTTCAATCACTTGTTGCAATGCAAATATCTGGTCCATACAACTTGAAACATACAACATGAAGCCACATTGCACACTGTAAATCTTGTCCACGGTATTTCCACGCACCTTCTCAATTAAGAATCTCTCAAGAACATTGCCTGGAACATTAAACAAACTAGTTGCCCTATATTTCTTAGATTCACTCTTACTGCCTCTGTACAAAGGAACAATGATATCATTCTTCCAGTCATTAGGAACGTTCTAGATCCCAGCACACACATTGAACAACTCACACAATCTGGCAAGTAGTACCATGCCTCCACGCTTAAACATTTCAATTTTGCGATCCCATCTACTTATATTATATATATTGCACGTACTGTATACTCACGATTATCCAGTCTAATTGTTATCAGAGAATGCACGGATATTTGAAAACATGGATAATAGAATACTTAATACTCCCGAATATCCAGGTTATTCATAAATATATATTTATTGGCCCCCCCTCCCCCCATGATGTATTGCATGTCGAGTAGTATTATTTATTAGGTGGAACTGAAAAGGGAAAACATATATTTCTATTTTTAACATCTTATGAATACGGCAATAAACAAAGCAATTTTTCTTTCTGGGTCGTTTCTAACTAAAACCTATGTTAAAATGGTGTGAAAGTTCTCAACAGTCTTGTTATATTTGACGGCTGGTTTTTTCCCCCTTTGTGTAAGGGAAGCAAGGTTGAGGGGTGAAAAGTGGCAACAGTCTTTTAAAAAAAGAAACACCCTCCTTTACCAACACCTTTTAATTTTTTTTCCTCACCGCTCAAACACTTTACAAAATAGACCCGTTCGGGGAAAAAATGATATATGCTTCTTATTTTACAAATGTATATTTTAATGTGATTTTATAGCTCAAATCTTAAAGCACGCGGATTAAATTTCATACTCATACGGAATTTCCACAATATATCCACACAAACGCGGGTGTTATTCCTCTAAATAACACCTTATTCATCCTTTATACACTAGCGTAATTATGATTCTGGTTGCCAAGGAAAGGTGGTAAAACGTGGAGGTGAAAATATATTAAAACTGAGTTGAAATATGATTCTTGTAAAAATTTAAATATCTTGAAATCCAATACGCTTATCACCCAATCATGATAAATATCTAAAAAAAAACACACAAATAAAATGTTGTCAATAAATACATTCTTACTTCTGTATAGTATAAATCTGTTATTTTGAAAGGAATAAAACCCAGGACCTTTGCTTAAAAGCTTAGAGGACCACTGCTCTTTTGAATGCACTTACGTATATACTCTATAGCCATATAAACGTGAATATTCGTAGCTGCACTTAAAAAAGTACACCACCTATCACTATCTTGAGCTAGTTCTATCCAGTCCATCTCATTTCACACTCTATTTTTCAAATCTATTCTAATGTCACTCTCCCATCTGCATTTAGGTCTTCCCAACGATTTCTTTCCATCTGTTATACATCCGATTCCCTGAACATGGATCTAGATTCTCCCATTCAAGCTGCATGTTCTGCCCACCATAATATGTTAGGCATGATCATCATAACAATGAATTGTGATAAATACAGGGTACGTAACTAATCAATATGTAGCCTCCTTCACACCTCAGTAGTCTCATATCTTTTTTGACTAAATCGCTGCCAAGGCACCTTCTGTTTGAGAACCCTAATTTTTTTTTTAAACACATAAGGTGGGAGGCCACATTTCACAACAATAGAAAACAAGCAGTGAAACTATTTTGAATGCACTACAAAACTTATTTATGAAACATTTAATAATTTAGTAATTTTATTCCTCCTGGTATAGGTCAAATATTTGTGCAATTTTGTACAAATATTGTTTAAATATATTAACCTGATTATTTCGGTGCTATAAGAATGAAAATGATAAAAATGTATAATATAAATTAGATACATCCTGTCTTCGTATCATAAAATGTGTACTCAAATGATTATTAATAGAGGGAAAGTTAAAGAGAAATAATAAAATGTATATATAGAAACAAGTAATAAATAATTTGTAAGCTAATAAGAAACAATAAAACACACTACAACTGATCAGTGTAACCTGTGGCTTGCCTCTTATTATGGTGGTTAGCATTCCAAACTACTAATATAGAGGTCCAAAGTTCAATTCCAGACATAACCATAGTCATTTTCCTTTGAGTGTAGCTACTCCTATGATTGCCATGGTAGGGCTAATTAGGTTAAACTTAGCTTTATGACTTCTATTGCTGCCAGAAAATCTCAAAAGGGATGATTTAGTCGCACCTACATGGGGCCCTAACCCCAGAAGATGGTTACATGTCCGCAACTGCCAGTAGAAGACCATAAATGTCTAGCCAACACACGAAGGTGCCCCAACCCCAGAAAATGGTTACATGTCCGCCACCGCCAGTAGAAGACCAGAAATTTCTAGCCAACACACCAAGGTGCCCCAACCCCAGAAAATGGTTACATGTCCGCCACCGCCAGTAGAAGACCAGAAATGTCTAGATGACAAGTCTTGTTGGCATACGTTAGTAATATATTTTTACTTTCTCGCTCTCTTACAGGTAGAGAAAGTATTGTGATCGTCAAAAAAAAAATCGAACTCTAGATTTTGATGAATGTCGACGCTTCATGAGCCCCCAAATCCGAAAAAGGGGTTTTTGAATGTATGCCTGTGTGTCTGTCAGTCTGTACCTCCAACTAAAGCCTAAACTATTTTACCGATCAGGCTAAAACTTGGTATCTAGAGTTTCTATTAGGTTGCCCCAAAGGGTTTTTGGAATTGGATACCTAACCTTAAAATTAAGGGTAGTTTACTGAAGGGCAAAAAGATAAATAGTTGATTTTCTCAAAATAAGCTTTAACGATTTTGAATAAATTTCATTTTTAAACATTTTTAAATATTCCAAACAAAATGGCTACTCTCAATATTTCGGTAAAAAGACTTTAAGGGCTCCAACCTGATGCATAGATTATAATTTTTTGTCATATCTCCGAAACTATTTGAGATATGAAATTATTTATCATTACAAATATATAGATATATTTATAATACAAATAGTAAATACGAAGTATGGTTTTATAAAACCAATAACTTTCAAGCTATACGCAAATATTTATTTTTTAAACTTTTTGAACAACAAATAAAGTATTGCGACCGTAAAGAAATCTAACCTTAAATGGTGATGAATGTCGACGTATCATGACCCTCCAAACCCTGAAAATTGGTCTTTTCAATGCCGTCTGTCTGTGTGTCTGTTTAAACTTAAAATTAAGAGTAGTTTAATAAAGGGTGAAGAGATAAAAAATAGATTTATTCAAAATCGGCTCTAACGATATTGATTAAAATTTGAATCTACTCGTTGATTAAGATTACAAATAAACTGGCTATTTTTATTTTCCCATGAAAATGTCTTTTAGGGTATTTTACAGAATCAGAAATGTCCTTATCTCCGCCACTATTTGAGATACTGAATATCTTATTATTGCAAAATTGTAGTACTATTAGAAATCAAAAAACTTCTATATGTAATATGCTTTTATAAAACCAACAGTTTCTGAGATATTGGCAAATATATTAATACAATTTTGTGAGCTTAAGTTGTAAAAAGATACTAAAGTGTTAACGCAATAATTCTCCAATGCCATAGAGTAATTAAATATAAGTAAGTCTCTCAAAAAGTTTGTTGTTTTTCCTTAAACCTCTTAGGAGAAATGTTTGTAAAACAATCATCTATATATATTCTAGACTCAATAGTCAATATTTACATTTTTTATTAGTCAAAATTTATAAATAAGGAATTTAATAGCAATGTGATGACTTGAAGATGTGCAACACCTAATAAAATGTCGAAAATTTTAACCGGAAGTCGAAATTTTAATACTAAGTGTTGACCCTTGTTGACACAATATGAGGACATTGATTCTTTAAAAATAAACAAATAAAATTTAAAACCGGGACTCAAAAGATGTTTTAAATATATATAGTGCAATATATTCTTAGGTTTGCTAGTTTAATTATTTCGATTCACATATATTATGAGTTTTGAGTAAATATCTCCATTTTTAAACAATAGAGCGAGAGAGACCGTGTGAAGTTCCGTACCATTTATTTTAAATGTCTTCACTTTTATTAAATGTTCTCATTTTTATAACATTGAAAATTCCGTGATGATAAATTTAGGAGCTTATAGCCCCATCCTAACTCTGCCTTGGGAATAAAAGTAAAAACAAACATTCTCAAATATAGTTCAGTTTCTCCAAATATATAGTGTTATCAGTGATTTTTTTATTGTCTTTACGTCGTCTGGAGTTCAGGCTCTAAGATGATTATTTGTCATTGTTATAAAAAAATTTGAAGATTATTGGTATTATAATTACTATATTAATTGAGTTAAGAACTATGTGACATATATTGCGCTTAAATTATATTTTAATTGTTTTGAATTTATATATTAAAATTAATTTGAAATGTTAACGCTCTCCTTACAGATAAAATGTCTGTGGACGCTCTTAGGTATTCTAGTCTTGGTTAAAATATTCATAAGCGCTGGGTCTTGAACAGTAATCCAACTTTGTATGTGTTGATAAGCAAGTGTATTTAGAAGCTTTGAATTGTTCGGTGGACGTAATTCACTTAGCTGTTTATAGAGTGCAGTGCTCTACTGTTTAAAACAATAGTAACACTTCTAAACTTGGACAAAACAAATGGGGTAGTATTCAAACAGATGTATGTGTTGGTAAGAAGTTGGGATTACAAACTTTGAACAGTTCAGTAGATATAGTTTATTTAGCTGGAGAGTACACTGCAATAAGGTTTATAATAGCACTAAACTATCTTTCATTAACTAAACATTGTCTAAGGCACTACGCACGCATAACTTGACTTCCAAATACGAGGAGATTGGTGTTCAATCCCAGTCGAGTGTACAGAGGGTCATCCCCGCTATGAGCGATGGGGTGGGTTTTTTGTAAAATTTTCCCACCCCTAACCTATAGAATGCAAACTTCAGCCCGAAAGGGCGCCATTACTATTCTTGTTGTGTTTATATGTATTCCCATGTCGTGTCCATTTTCGAGAGCCCCTCGGGGCTGGTGTTAATGTCCATCCCATTGTGATTCCCCATGTTTTTATTCATGTTTTTATATGTACGTTTACAAAAAAGAAAATAATAAATACCTAACAAACAAACAGAGGGTCATCTTTCATAAATTGTTTTACACTCTACTTTCACGAGAATATGGGTACACTTTCTCTAAATTCAGCCTTCCTAATCTCTAGCACATTAGTGTAATAAGTACATATACGTATAGCCCAAACGGGATGTAGGAGGTAGTGCTAAAATTAAATTAAATTAAAAACTTATTATTATTTGAATCATATCTCAATAAAAAATCTGATAACTTTACAATATAAGATGTGAATAATTATTTTAATTGGTGTTTATGTTACTTTTATCCTAAGCTCTCCACAACAGAGCTCGCAAACCTTAACTCAACATTTCCATTTTTTAAAAGATCTTTTTTTTACACAACCGAGGGGAATACCTTTTTTATTTCTACTTGAATGATTCAGAGTGGTATCTACTTCATCTTATAACAGTAACAATTGGATTTTACACGAATTTTGAACAACTCAAAACAGAACCTTTGTCTAGTGTTTCTCCAATAAATTATCATGAAATGTGGCCAATCGACCCAGGGCGGGATGAAAAGTGTTATATTGTGCTCGCTTCTATTTATTTATTTCAACGTGGTCGCATGGTGGGGAGTGACTTGGCAATCTCTCATGAAGTTAGATTAATTCTTAACAGCCCGTTTTGAAGCGCGGTTAAAATATTAAAAAAAAAGTTTTGTTTTTTTATTAGTTTTAATTGTTCAATTTTTACACCTGGTCTTACTATTCTTATGGGCTATACATATAATGTAGTAAGAATGAGGAAGGTAAAATTGAGAGGAAATATATCCACATATACGTGAAAAAGAAAGTAAAACCATTTAGGATAAACACCTTTGTACACCTGAGTGAGGCTTGAACCCCCATCTGTAATACTACTTACGAAACATTCATGGTAAGCATAATCCGGCTCTATAACATTTAATTTGATATCTATTTAGTAGATAAGTATTATTAGTAATACTATTATTAGTCTAGTGCCATAGCAGTGTAAGTTTTGGAAAATTAGTTGAAAATTATATATATTTATATTATATCGTGAGTAATATATTAACCAAACAATCCTGGAAAATATCTGAAGATTAAAATACACGATTTATTTTAAAAATATTTAATCTCACTTAAATTTAATGTTAAACTAGAAATGAATGAAACAAAAACTCAAACCGAATTATTTGTAAAAAAAATCAATAAATTAGATTAAAAATAAATTATGATGTGTATGTATAGCTAAACAAACCGCAAGTTCCCGGCACTATACAGGTGAAGTTAGTGGTATTTCTAATATTTATTTGGATTACCTGCCCCACACTGAGCGTGCAAGCTGGAGACACGGCGGGAGACTTGGGCAAACGCGTACGCACAGAGGCCCTCATTTGTTCGGGAAATGCGTGTGTGAGTATGAGTGAGACGCTTATTCGGCCGAAAATTGAATTTATATGTAAGAATCGACAGGTTAGAGTTTCTTATTAGTTACTTAACAATTTGATTGTAACATAAAATGTTAACTGTGTTCTTATTTTCATTGAAAATGACATATTGTTTTAGTTCCTTCTACACGTTTCTAACCACCTTTCCTGTACCTTATTCCAGATATAATACAACTACCTCATAGAGAAAAAAGAGGTTTTCCTATTGATATTAACAATCTGTTTGTATGCCATTCAATTCTTTGGAAAATAAAATATATAAATAGCTTTATAAACATGTTTCTCTTCATTTCTTAAAAATTAGAATTCAATGTAACTATTTTAATTATTTTGTTATAAACAATAACACAACCTGATGATTTCATTTCACACCTAGTAAATTTAATGGTAAAACTTTGAGAACCACTGGTTTTAAGATGGAGCTAAGCTAGGTCATGACGAATCAGCATCATCTACAAATCCTGGTGTATACAGATTCGACAATGAAATACCATTTAGAATCGGCCACTGTATTCAAAGGAACCTTGAAAAAATTACAAAATGATATACTAGACTCCATGCTTAATGTATGTAGGGAGGATATAGAAAAGCAGATACGAGATTCTGAATATGTAGCCATCGAATGTTACGAGACAACTGATGTAACGAACCATTGTCAGATGGTATTAGTTTTTAGGTATGTGTTTGAGGGGATTGCTTGTGAGAGGTTTTGGGGTTTTTTGTTCCTGAAGGAAGATGTGCAGAAACCTTAGCAAAATGCACAATAGACCACATCAATCCCCGTCTAGAAACTTCATAAGGAAGAGTAATAGCACAGTCGCATGCTGTTGATAATGTTATGAGTGGCTTTGATGGGGATGTACAGGCCAAGATTAGAGAAACATACCCATTTGCCTATTTTGTACATTGTTACGCTCATCAGCTAAATTTGATATAGGAAAAAGTAACAAGTGCAAAAAGCAAAGTTTGAGGTTTTTTCAAACCTTTCTGCCATACCCGCATTTTTTTCGAACTCATCTCTACGATCTGACGTTTTAGAGCAAATAGTACAAGTCAGACTCCCCAGAGATGCTACAACAAGATGGAACGACTACATTCAAACTGCTAACGTTGTGTACGACAATAGAAATAAGTTGGAGGAATGCCTCGAAGTTCTTGAGGAAAAGTGCGTAAACAAACTTACTGTTAACGAGGCGAGTAGCCACAGAAGGGTTTTCAGGACCCAAATTTCATGTTCTGGCTAACTTTTGTCCACAAAATTTTACCTAACCTAGATTATTTGTACCAAAAAATACATACTAGGAACAGAGACAGTTTAATGTGGCAAAATCACATTTGCATTTTTGAAAATGAGATGCAGAAAGAGAGAGAGCAAGGGAACGAAATAAAGAAGCATATAAACGAAGAGTTCCCTGAACAACCAAGAAAAAGGAAAATTATTGTTTAAGGTAGGACCAGAGTGGTGGATGCAAAAGAAGTGATGTCATTAAAACTCATGTAAAAGACAGATTCGCATTTACTGGTCATTTGAAGGCAGCTTCTTTGTTATGTAATGATCCATTTCCCCAATTTTCTACTTGCTTTCCGTAAGAAAATCCCACCCGAGTAATCCAACACCACCCTTTCTTATAATAATAAAAACTCCTGTCTGAATTGGGACTATTATAAATACAACAGGACTTTGACACTAAAAGACCAATACAACTATTGAACTTCATCGAGAAAAATAACATTATTTCAGTTTTCAGTGAGGTGACAAAGCTTCTAAAAATTATCTAACGGCCCCAATGACGTCTGCTGAATCTGAACATAGCTTTTCAGCACTGAAAATAATAAAGATTTTCCTAAGAAATACAACGACAAATGACAAATCGAATGCTTTAGCGATGGTTGCCACCAATAAGGAACTTATCACACAAATGAAGGACTTTGACGACATAGCTATGGAAAAGTTCATTAACTTAAGGAGAGGCGTATGAACTTCGTATATATATATATATATAATCTCTTTGTTTATTGCGTAATAAGTCATTTCTAGCAAGTGTAAATAATGTAAATATTGTGTATCCTACATATTAATGTTGTGAGCTTGTGAGGACGTTGAACATACGGACCTATATAATCATGCACATTACACAGCTGCAGAGTTTCTACAACAGATCCACGTTATTTGGGGTGAGTTTAATTGTTTTTATCTTTGCATGTTGTTTGAAATATTAATTTTTGGGTTTAAATAAATGAATATTTAGCAAAATATTTTCCGAAATTTGTGTATTATTTTAAATGTATTATTTAGAAATAATTAATGAACTTAACACGCCGCGCCCTCCAGTTTCTCGAGTGACTAGCCGCCAATGATGCCTATACTTACAATTGAATTGTGGCGAAAAAATGAAAAAGACTTTAATTATTTGTGTAATTTTTTAAACAATGTAGTGGCTTTAGAAGGAAAACTTGTTCATATCAGGGCACAACAAGAGAGTGGTTCCTTATTCCCCAAGTATAAATTTGTTTTTAGGTTGTTTTGTCAGTTGTTGATGCTCGAAATCATTTCCTGGTAATTGAAATAGACTCTAAAGAAAATATCAGTAATTGAACCCGCTTCGGTGACCTCGTGGTCTAACGTGCTACTATTGACTGTAAGCTAGACAGGCGAGATCAAAGTTCAAATTTCGGTTGAGTATACTGAGCTTTATTTTTCCAAATGGTTTTCAACTCTCCCTTCACGTGAATGTACAATTACTTGAAATATAGCCTTTCTAATCCCTAAAATCACCAGCGTAATTAGTACATAAGAGTATAACTTGAATGGGATACGCAAAAAAAAAAGTGGTAGCGAGATGTTTTCAACAAGTGAGCCGTGAAAAGCACTCGGAGAAGGGAAACTACAACTACCTGCTTACAGACCAATATCTGTTGTTGAACCACATATGCCTCTTGTATTGGTTATCGACGAGGCTTTCCCATTAAAGTCAACCTTGTGCGAACCTGCCTTGGAGAAGAAGTATTATCATTCTATAAGGAATCTAGAGCTATCTCCTGACCCACGCTCGTCGTGTAGGTTGAAAACCCCTTTGGCATACTGATTTATAAGTTTAGCGTGTATGACCGCACCTTTAGGTGTGATGTTAAGCTCATCAACCAAATGGTAACGGCTACTTACTCTCACCCTTTACAACTTCATCAAGAGAGAAGGGCTTATATCTTGGGAGTGTTATGTGACACAATAACTTAGGAAAAACAATGGAACTTAGATGGTAGAGTAAACTCACAGTGATTACTGCCTTTGGAGTAGCAAGGAGCAATGGCTGCACAACAGGCCTACCTAACACGGCAGCAATATGAAGACTACTTCAATAGTCGGTAAGGCAATGTTGAATGTCAACATTCTTACGTTACAAGAGACAAACTTCATATCTGAGAAAACTTTCCTGTTGAAATTTCCAACGTTCAGCCATTCGTCCTGCAGCAATAAATGAGAAGAAGGATATTAATTAATGTACGAAATAAACTTTTGGTTATTTTATTACTAATTTAAAAGAAACAGTATAATAATGTGTAACACATTATTGTGTGTTTCAATTACTATGTAATAAAAATATATATATTTTAAATAAATATTCAGACTCTTCTCCGTGTAGCAATGAGTGTAACTAAATTTAACACTTTGAACACTTTGAACACTTTGAAATACCTTTTTTTAAATGGGAAAGTTATGATAGTTATTTTTTTTAGCACCACGTCTTTCTACTCATTTGGGTTTTACACATAAGTACTAATTACACTAATGGGCTAGGAATGGTAATGGTTGAATACAGAGGAAGAGTACCCGTATTTGCGTGAAAGGAGTGTGGAAAAACATTGTAGAAAAACTGCCCTTAGTACATATAACGAAATTTCGAACTTCAATTTCCCCATCATCGGCAGTTTATCCTACTGTGAAAGTAGTGCCCTATACCAAGCGACCATTAATGTGGGTAATTATGTTATTGTGTCATTTTTATTACTTGTAGAAAATACATTTTGGTGTTATACTTTATAATGGGTTTTCTTTTATCAGTATTGAATCTATTTCCAGAGCGACCTCTTTTCTTTCTTTAAGTGATCTTTGTATTCAGTTGAGTATGTGTCATACAAACACGGATATTTCCCTAACTTTTACTGACAGTTCCAACAAAATACAAATGATTTAAAATAAGCCTACATACATGCTCTTCAAGATAGCTCACGTTTTCCAAACACACTGATTAGACTACAATGTGACTATAGATGGGTAGAGGTTGTGGATGGTCGATGTGTGCATGCGCAACACAACATTTAACAAGAGGGAGATATTAAAATATCACGGTCCACGATTTTATTCACATACCGTAGCTTAGCCTGGCTTAGCATAGCATAGCATAGCATAGCATAGCATAGCATAGCATAGCATAGCGTGATGTATGAACTGGTTCATTTAAATAATAGTATGGGGATTTTAAACCCTAGTACAACGTGGTAAAGCGGCACCATACAAACTCATCGACAAGCTGTAAAAAAATATTTAAAGGCTAGGTAGGTCAAGTCATCGACACGATGATAGTGCATCCTATCAATAACTATTTTGTAATATAATATAAAATATCAATAAAACAAGGTTTGTGTGTGTGTGTAGTGGCGATATCTATCACACACGCAGGGGTATGAAATTATTAAAAATTACCTCTTGTGCATGGGCATGTGCACTTCTAAGCTGGAATCTTAAAATTTGAAATATATATTTTTTAAATTAATTAAAAGCTGCTTAAGGCAGTATAAGTAATACACAATTTATAACCATCGAGAACACCATAATACAAATTTGTTGTCAAGGTATATAAAAATGTTGCTATACAAATAGAGTATATATTACAACTCACATATCAGGCAAAATACACCAGTATCTCGAGGTAGCCTCTCGCGTAATATTTAAGCACACATTAAGATAGAAAATAATAAAACACCCCTTTTTATTTTCAATGTGTTCACTATCTCTTTTTTTTACCATTCAGAATCCATAAGAGATGGTGAGTTCATACAATATAATACATACAAGCCTTAAAAATATATGTCAATGGGTTGAGTGTCGATGACTTTTACCTCTCGTGTCATCAACTTTTTTTTTTGTCGATGAATTGACCTGCACCTTAGAAAAGCATAACAACACTGCGTAGCATACGTAGCCTCATGCGTGAATCCCCATTCAAGGACTCACTCTAGCAACAGACTAGACTTCTGAGCTGACGATGGATAGATTGGCACATCTCTTGGTCGAATTTACTGTCTTCCTCCACACAAGTTTGGGCACATTCCTTCTAAATTCAACTTTCCTCATTCAAAACTAGTATAATTATAGCATGTGCATATAGACAGATTAGGTAGTAAGACGTGGCATTAAAAAAAACACGAGAGTTACGCGTTTGGCCATTCGACCACCTTTGCGTGTCGGTAATATTTTTTTGGGGTACTGAATTCAATAGATAATTAAGGACGGAAAAATCAGTGGTGTGTGAGGGACACATACGACACAAGTTGTGTATTATGCCAGTTGTTAAAGTGGTAATAAGACCAGCTTTCCTTCCCCTTCATTGTAAAGGAGGCTGTCATAGGACTCGAGGATAGTCTACAAGGGAAAAGGGAGAAGGAGGGACTTTTTGTTTGGGGTCGTCTGTGGAACGGGAAGAGAAGGACGTGGAAATTGGTCGGCAATATTACGGTCACCCCTCTATGTCGCGCTTCAAATTCGGCCCAGGGCAGGGGTGTGCCAAGGGACTTTTTCCTTTTATCTGTTCGTTAACACCCCACCTCCCCCCCAAACAAATTGACGAATAGATTGTGATACAAAAGGAAACCTGATATAAGATTGACAGTATTCGAATATCACTCTATGCAATGGAATAGATTATTTATGAACACATACATTGGGTAGATTTGGTTTCCCTAACACTAGTTAAGAATTAATTATTTTGATCTTATTTGGGATAATTAAAGGAATGAGAAATGGACGATCACAAATTTTGAAAATTACATTAATAAGTACAAAATTTAAAACTCATAAAAGACTAATTAAGATGTGTTTAAAATCAATTTCGTGTATTATTTAGCAATGCGTCGTACTAACCATCCACATATACATAATATGTACTAAGATCAATCATGTGTTAGGGATGAGGATGGATGAATTCAGAGGAAGCGTACCCACATTTGCGTTGAGGGTGGGCCAATGTATATTCAGTAAAATCACTCTCAGTACAACTGACCAGGATTCGAACCCCAATCTTTTCATCATCGGCAGTCAAGTCTATTTAGAGATAGATACCGTAAAATTTTCTACCAGCATAGCTGGTAAAAAGTTAAGATTAATTTAAACTAGGTATATCCAAAATATGTCAACTCAATAATAATAATAGTAATTATTATTATTTTTATTATTATTACTACTTAATTCTTGGACTAAATGTCAAAAAGTGTTGACAATACCTTTAAAAGTGCATTCGGAATCTCAAAAATTATTTTAACATTTTCTGCATAACAATAAGGCCTACTCTAAATTCACACTGTATAAGCAATAAAGTAAAAGTTTAAATTGATAATTATTTATAATCAGAGCCCTGCTTTTATGGTGAATAAAAAAGCCCAATTTCGTTTTTAAGTTTCACAAAAGCGGAGAATAAGCGGTGAATTACAAAAATCCTATTTTTGCGACGAAATTATCGAACTAAGACAAAAGCGTTAATAAAGTGGTTTTCACCAAACTTTCGTGATTAATGTGACTTTGTTGGGTTAAAACTAGACTTCCAGGACAATGTTTGAAACAGGTAAACTAAACATATTGAAGTGAAAACAAAAAATTACATTTTGTTTGGACAAAACGCTAAAAAACACTAGTCCGCAAAAAGATGTGCTGTCAACTTATTAAAAAAGTAAGATTTAGTGGCAGCTGGTCCGGGAAAATTATGTACAAGTCACAAAGACAAAATATTACACAAAAATCATCTTGTTACTTCACAAAAATTGTGACTATATTTTTAAATCTATATTTAGGCTAGAAAAATACAAAATAACTACTCCACATCACCAAACTGCAACATGCAGCTGGTAACAATGTTATCCACTTTCATTGTGGTTCTGCGGTCTGTTACTACTAAACTATACCTAGAAAAATATCGTTCTGAATCTGCATTTGAAATCGGCAGCCACAACGCTTGCCAACACTTTGTTGCGAAGTCACTGAACATACTGTCTGTCTTCAGCCCTAGCAGCACATTCTCAATTTTTAAACTTTCGATGCCATCACTCTCTTCCATCAAAACTTTCAATTTTTATTTTTCAATATCCCAAAATATTAACGCAAATGCCGAAAATCGCGGACATTATTTAAAGTCGCGAATATCGCGCTAAAACGCCGATTTCGCGAATTATCGCGACAATTCTGAGCATATATTTGCAATCAGGGTAACCTGAAATGTGAACATCTGAAAGAAAAAATGCCATATCTAACATTCGCGAATTATCGCGAACTCCACAAACGCAGGGCTCTGTTTATAATATAACTATTCAAACTTATGTTATCGTGATATTTGATGATCGTTTATTTACGCATTGTGTAAATGCAAGAATGTTTAAGTAAATTAAATACAAATTTCCCAGTTGATTTGTTCTAATTTTTTTAAAAAATAAATGCAAATAATTGTTTTTTTATTTTCTTAAATACTGTAACACAATATATACGAGCTATTTTTAGAGTTAATTTATCTTGTAGTTCTTTTCAAATCCCTTGATTTAATAATTTGTTATTTAATTGGAAGTAAATTCAAGGTGTTCGTTATTATCATTCTTCAGTACGTTATTTATCCCTGTGGCTTTCCGATCTCAAATACACACTAATGTGTATATATCTACGATTCCTCCAAACTCATGTTCATCTCCCCTATCTCGTAGATGATTGCGTTACATAAGCTATGGGCATAGACAAATAATATACCCAGTCTCTCAACATCCAGGTTAAGATGGTTGCGCTCCTTTTGGCAGCTCAAGTCCTCCACCACTAGGATCGCTGCGGCTAGTCCTATCATCACCCAGCAGTGACACTAGTGAAGCCCAGTGTTGAAGGACTCAAGCAGGCAAAAGGAGCGCAGCGAGACCCCCGTAAGGTTGAGAATCTGTTTCTTACTTGTCTATGGCCATGGGTTAAAACTTGAACATTAAAAATAGAATAGTTTTTTTATCAACCCTTAAATTTCACTGCCTTGTATTTGTCTACTTCTTCTGTTTTTATCCTTCTATGTCTTATTTCTTATCTGTTTTTAAAACATCCCCAAGATTACTCTGTTTGTTACCATTACTTTTCTTGTATCCCTTCTTCCTACATCATAGATAGGTATATATCCTCACTACATTCCCTCTTCCCTGTCACTTTATATACCCCTCAAGCCCCATTCCCCTTTATGAAACCCCAGCACACACCCAGACACGCACTCATACACACACATGCTTGCACACAAAGTCCCCCAACAAAGTTGCTGGATTCTCGTTGTTGACCCTGCGGTTTAAACAAGAATTGATCCTCTGCATCCCTTTATGTGACAACTCAAAAGTACAAGCAGAAAGCTTGAGTGCCTCAGCCATGTCTATGAAAAAACAAGGTACAGATGAAGACAAGAGAATCTATCTGGTAACAATAAATACACACTCATAGAACGATGATGAAAATAGAATCAATTTGGTTACAATATATACACGATCGTAGAACGATGATGAAAATAGAATCAGTTTGGTTACAATATATACACGATCGTAGAACGATGATGAAAATAAAATCAGTTTGGTTGAAATATATACACGATCGTAGAACGATTATGAAACTAGAATCAGTAGGTTTACAATACATAGACGATCGTAGAACAATGATGACAAGAGACTCAGTTTGGTTAAAATACTTACACGATAATAGCACGATGTCGACAATATATCCAAACTGGTTACACTAATATATATATGCCTAAAGCTAAGAAGTTATTGGTTTTATAAAAGAATATTCTAAATAAAAGATTTTTAACAGTACTACAACTTTATGATAGTTTATTTCGTATCTAAAATAGTTGTGGAGAAATGATGAAAGATGGAAAATTCACCTTCTGTAAAATACTCTCAAAGTCATTTTCATAAGAAAATGAGAATTTCCATCTTATTTATAATGATAATTAGTGTGACTATATACAAAACTCAATCAAAATCATTTGAGCCAATTTTTGAGAAAATCTATTTTTCTCTGTTTGTTCTTCAGTAAATAACTCTTAAATTTAGGGTTAAATATATAGTTTCAAAAACCCCTCAGGATGACCTTATGAAATCCTAAGATACCAAGTTTTAACCTAATCGGTAAAATAACTTTGGCTCTAACCCCGAGTTCCAGACTGACATACGAACAAACAGACAGACGGACAGACATACAGACGACATTGTTAATTAAAACAACCCTTTTTTGTTTCAGAGGGTCATGCAACTTGAACATTTATCAAAATCTTGAGTTCAATTTTTGTTGACAATCACAATACTTCCTCCCCGAGGTGTCAATAGAAATTAGAAATAGGTAAACCTTTATATTATATTTTAATTCCTTATCGCGCTTAGCACAATGGATATCCGTATTGTTGAGCATACGAACAAAAGCGTCAGTCTGGTCGAGTATGGTTCGCATATTACTTGGAAGTTGGATTTATAATTACAGCTGGGTAACTAAGAGGTTCCGTTTTTAATTTTTTTTAACTTACCACCTCGTCTTACTACCCGTTTGGGTTATACGCTTAAGTACTAGATACGCTAATGGGTTAGGAAATGGGAAGGTTGAATTTAAAGGAAGTGAACCTGCATTATCGTGGAGGGAGATTAGAAAAACCTTTAGGGAAACCACTCCCAATTCACCTGACCAAGCATTGAAACTTGATCGCCCCGTCCTCAGCGGTCTAGCTCAACACAAAACTAGCGAGATAGCTAACTATGCCACTGAGGCGGGATTTCCTTTCGTAATGGTTTATCAGCCTCTAACAACGCAAATGCGGGTAAGATTAATCTAAATTCTAACTTCTTCATATCTGTCACATTAGTGTCAATATGAGAACAGTTCGCATTGGCAATAAAACTTTATATAAACACACATACAGCCTCGCACAGAAAAGTTAGTGTTATTATATACTAACAGCTTCATCAATGAGCTAGGAATGAGAAAAGTAATGCATAAGAAATGCACCCACATTAGCGTGACAAATTATTATAAAACTAGTAGTGAATAGCTAGTTATTATTATTATTATTAACACCACGTCTTACTACCCGTTCGGGTTATACGCACTTACGCTATATGTGTAATGGTAGGGTGATTGTGAGATGAAATGAAGGACCTACAGTTTAACGTTGAATCCGAACCACGGGGGAGGCCTGGCATTCTTAACACTCACAAGATGTCTTGTCAGAGGTGAAGGAAGGATTTGGTAATCAGATAAATCTTTGCCGTGACCGAGGATTGAACCCCGGCCGCCAGCATAGAAATCTGACACCTTACCCCTAGACCGCCAGGTCACCGGACTTCTAGTTCACTCAGCAGGGATTTAGACATGGCATCTCCCTCTCCTGAAATATAGTATTATCACAAGAATGACGCCTTAGACTGCAATGCCATCAGTTAAGAATTTATAAATATTAATCCACACAAGGGAATCTCACAGCGTAGACTCTTAGTGTATGACAACATTATAAGAACTTGCTTCAGTGATCGTATGGTATTGTATTGTGTTAGACTAGACTGCCAAAGACGGGGATATCGGGTTTTGATCCCGGTTTGGTGCATTGAAGGTGGTTTTTCCTAAGTGTGTTTTTCCACTCTCGATCCCCACGCAAATTTGGGTGCACTTACTTTAAGTTAAATCTTTCTCATCCCTGGCACAGTAGTGGAATTTGTACATAAGCGTACATCCCGAACGGTTAGTAAGACTCGGTGCTAAATAAAAAAAAAGATAGTAAGTTAATCGTTAATATGTGATAGTTTTAATATCCAAATCAATAAATATTTATTTAACACAGATATTCCTTCACTTTTACGAAAATTGTAAACAATTATTATTTTACGGTCGTTCTAAATCTTCTAGACTCCGGTTTAAATTTGTTTATTATCCTCGTTTTAAAGTGTAGGGCAAACTTTATGGCTATATCTGTATCCACATTTTTAACATTTTTTACTTTATTTAGCAAAAAAAAAAAAACCTCTTATACTTATGTAATGTTTAAAACTTCCCTTTTACGTATAAAAATTTTGCTCCCTCTTACATCCCATTTCTCTTTTATTTATTTCCAGCCAATATAACTTTTCAGACGTCGCTTTTCGCGTCTCCTTTTTTTTTTCAATACTTCCCCTCGCTAGAAAGCCCTTTGTCCTTTCTTCGTCTACATGGCCCTTTTGGTGTGCCTTTTTATTACTACTGTTTTCTTCTTTATCGTCAAGGATTATTTTTGCATTTGTATTATTAATATAATATTTAATTTGTTTTTTCTTTACACCTTTAAATTATTCCTTTCAAAAGTTAGAATAAACATAATGGTATTTTATATAACATAATTGGTTTCAACCAATTACTGTATTTTTATTGGGATGCATTTATACGAGTAACAAAGATGGAATCGAATTTAAAATAAGCTAGATTTGATTCAGTTCTCGAAGTATCGTAATTTCAAAAGCTTAGAAATTAATATATAATTACTGCTTACTTTTATAACTCAGCTTGGAATTATGCACAGTTTTATAAACTTTCATGTAACCGAGAAAGATTGGCTGAATGTATATGATTCATCCAAGTGTATGAAGATTTAATCGAAACTCTATGAAGCACAACTTCTACCTACTCATCGATATGATTAGTTCTGTCTCCCAAATGATTACAGGTTTCAGTCAGGACAATCGGGACACATGGAGTGCAAGTATAATTACTTTCACACGTGACATTGCCAATGATAGTTTGTGACAAACGTCACACGAATAACATTGCCGCAAATAATTATTGATTGGTTCCAAAGGATTGTTTTATTATTGATTTAAAATCTACTGCAAGAAAAATAAAAATAAACAATGGGTATATTAGGATTGTGGTAGAAAGAAAATGTTAGCAGTTACAAACTTCTTTGTCTCTAAAGCTTCCGTCTCGCTTAGAATGGCTTTCTGTTGATGAATAGATTGGGATTTGAATCCTACCTAAGGGTTCTAAGCTAGTTTTTCCTAATTGGTATAACACTCTATCTTTACACAAATGCATTCCAATTTATTTTGAATTATACCTTATTTACCCTAATTCCCTTAGAGTTAATATGTGGATAGATCTGATGGGCAGTAGTAATTTATGCAGTATAGTACCATTTTCATAGGAAAAGTCGTTGATAAAATTTATCAAAATACAAACATATTTATTTGTGGATAAAATTGATCATAATTTATTAATTTGCTGCATTTTATAAGTATATATATATATATATCTGACAATCACATGACTTGACGTATGAATACATGAAAAAACATCTAATATATATTCTACCTAATGTATAAAGTCCTTGCTACAAAAATTGGACAGTACTTACAAATTAGTTAACTGTAGAACGAACATAGCATCTAGTACCAATGCCAAATAGTTCTCATTAAGAAATGAAACAGCCCAATTTACCTAGTAGTGGTTTACTCCTCAATGTCTATAACATCGAAATATTAGCCCTTGCCTTATTCACAGACGGAATTCTGGCTCAGCAAACGTAATGACGTCATTCTTAGTATAACTAGTGTGTAAGAGTTGAAACTTTGTTCAGTGTAAATGAAAATTAGGTTGATGAATCCAAAGAAAATCAGTTTGATTAATTGATCATCAGGTATCATTGTTCGAATTTGTAATCAACATTTGGTAAATGGCACTCAGAACTATATTGATGACATTGAGTCGTGATATAATTTGTATAGTTAATTCCAAATTGTTTCACTGATGAAACATTTGCTCTTGTTGAGTCATTAGTTAGTCCTTGTAAAAGACTATAGTCCAACCGTTATCAAACTCTTTTTATATTGTACCCCTTGGCCTTAACTAAAAGTTTAATGTACCCCAAAGATTAAAAAAAGAATCAAAATGAAATGCTTTAAAAAATATGACCACATGGTACATTATTTATATATTTAAGCTATTGGAAAAAGATATCATTAATTAAAATATTG